>OMPJ01021060.1:0-19706 GCA_900312935.1 Carapus acus
TTGACTCGACGATGCGCCCCGGTGGGAAATATTGTGTGTTTTTGGTCTTGCTTAAAAGTGTCCTGTCCGACCCAGGCGCGTCAAACCAAGGTGAGTTAGTTAAGGGACGTTTTTGTGTCTCCGGGCAGGCACGATCACCTGCGAGGGAACGCAGGCAAATCTGAATATCTGGCTACACACACACACACACACACACACACACACACACACGCGAGGACTCTTATTATACACACAAATTCACATTTTCATATTCACATTTTGACACCTGCAACGTAAACAAACGTGAATAATTACAGTTGTCAGAACTGGAACTAGAATGTTGCAAACACGTGTTCACGCTCTTCAAGCTGGTTGTAAAATGTATTCATTGCATTCTGAGCACCTGGGTCGCATATGGGAAGCCCTCTCCCGACTGATAGAAGATTTGTATTTGTGTTTCTGTCCGTGTATTATTATAGATTTTGCAGTAGGACGCCTCACGGGAACGTCAAATCTCTCCTTTGTCTTTGTTTTGTTCCCTGAAGTAGATTTATCTTTATTTGTGTTGTTTCCACCACCTCACCTCATACGCACTGTTTGCATTATATTTCTAGAAACTCCACATATTTGCAACACTCCACCTTCTCGAGGCAAAAGCCGCATTTTACTGCAGATGATGTTGTCATCAGATGTGAATACAAAGCCATACTTCATCTTTACTGCTGATGGAACTGCAACAGGGGTTAAAAACTGTAAGTGCTGACCTGTTTAGGGAAAATTGACCTGGAACCTGGTAAATCACAAACATTTCACTCTCCCTTGGAAAGGTCGAGTGAGTGAACGACAATGTGCCATTTTTTGGGCAAAAAACGAGCGTACATTCTTCTGGGAAGCCACAGTTCACACGTCTGCATCACCTACCGAGCTTATGCTTTACAGAGGACGAGGAGGAAAAGCAACACTTTGGGTAACTTCCCTCACCCCCGCTTTTGAATCCCAACAATTCGGGTCTGAGGCTGTAAAATAATAATGCACTTAAAACTTGGCCTGTATCAAACAGCATGTCAATATTAATGCATTGTTGCTGTGTGCTGTCAAGCCTATCAGGAGCTCCTCCAGCAGACGTATGGAAAATACTCTGCTCCACTTGAGTGCAGGAAAAAATTGCCACAGCCGTGGAGCCTATTGTGTATTCCAGTCGGCTCGGGGCCGATACTGTGTCTGCCCGTTTCACTCGAATCTAGTTGAAAGATTTCATGCCGCCACGGACGCCTTTGTATGCAGGATCCGGCACAAAGTATATAGTCCCTGATTAATTGCAGGTAAAAGACCTCTTGGTAAGAAGTAATGACAGCGTCTGAATCTCCCCGCGTGTCAGGATTGTCCTTGTCAGACACCATAACCACTCCAAGGCTGAACAAGTCAAGCCTCTCCACAGTAACTTTTCATCAATTGATTCTGCACTTCTGTGGAAACTTCATCTTCCCCGCATTTGTGCCAACGTTCTGCCTGGCACACAAATATGTAGGAACTTATGGAGAACCGTGGATACAGACAGAGATTTGCGCTCTAGACTGGGGAGATGAGAAACAGATGGAACGTATTTTGGAGATTTTGCATCGAGGCAATATTTGCACACACTGATCATTGACCACTCGATGAAGAACAAAGCTTTGACTGAGAGCGCAGTATTTCTTAAAAAATGAAAAAGAGAATCTGTCATGTATCCAGAGGAACATCAAAATATTTCTAAATGGTTTTGATCACCACCAACTCAGAGCAATTTAGCCTTATTGAGAGCACAACACATATACAGCCAACAAATATGAAAAGTCTTGAATGTAATTTAGCTCCAGAATCTTCAAATATACTAAATTACATTCTCTCAGCTGCTGGAATGATATTTGATAACTGCAATGGACATATGTGTCCAAATGCTCTTTATCACATACTGTATTACTGTGTATATGATGCGTAAATATACCATGCGTATATCCTGCACATGCATATTTCCTCTGCAGTACTTCAATACGCTGTCCCTCTCATACTGAGTATCCCAGCCCACGCCTCACGCCTCACAGAGCTAAATGGTTGACACAGCCAAATGTGCATTTGACATCTTCCTCTTCCTATTTTTCCATAGGTCATTTCATTCTTTCCTGAATGTTTAATGACCGAGATGCCCACTTTCCACACAGGCAAACCTTTCACCAGCCAAATGTCAGTCTCCTTCAAAATGTCCTGTGCGTTGTGCATGCATGTGTGTGTGTGTACAAGCGTTTCCCACAAGGATGCCTATCTGCTCACAGAGGTGACAGGTTTGAAGGGAAGGGTAAGCACAGCAGGAAAATGTGTGTATGTGTGTGTGTACGTGTGTGAGGGGGATCCTTCAAAAGGAGCGATCGAAAATCTCCAAAGATTAATCTGATTTCTGTCGGAAGGCTGCTGTGTAAGTGTGTGAAAGAATGTTTCATCACCACTCGTGGTAAAAGAACGGCGACAAGCACTGCCTCGCCAAAGTAAAAGCGGTAAGAAAGCAAAACTAAGCACATATTTGACCTTTTCTTTTTTTTTTCTTTTTTTTTTAAGAGTGATCTGTTTTGAAAGCCATTACGACCCATGTAAAAGGATGCAACTCCAACTCTGCTGTAGCTCCCCGGACAAAAGCCGCGTCCAGTTAGTTGGAAACAAAGTAAATACATTTGACAAAGGTTCTCAGGATGCAGAGAGCCGGTCGGAGCCTGAGTACCACAAGTGGGTCACGCGGGGCTGCCACACATTGGCATGGAATTACTCTGCAAATATATTTTTCACAACAGGGAGCTTCACTTAACCGTTGACAGCGATGTGGAGTCAAATCTATAATTCTCATCCCCTTTGAAAAGCGGACGGCTGGGCTCCCGTATGGCGGTTGAGCAATATGAATAATTGCGACAGATTTTTACATATTCAGCCGCCGAGTGATACGCCATAATTTACTGATTGGATAAATAAACTGACAAAGATGAGGCGTGAGAGATGAGGTGGCTGCAGAAAGTGCGATGTCACTTTGCAGATTTGCCTTGCGTCTCTGGTGCAGATATGCATATGGAAAGAAAGCAAACAAAGGAACGAGGACGGGAGCCTGCTGCTGCTGCCGCTGCTGCTCCTGCTCCTGCAAAACAACTGTCGACCAGCAAACTTCCACATTGGTCACACACTATGTTGTTCTACTGAGCCCTCCAAACACAAACACGGGCTGATTAAACTAAGACAAATATGTCACTTACACAAATAACCGTTTCTATATTAGTTACCAATAACGAGGCGGTGCTGTGTCAGCACTTTTCCTCAAAAGAATGTTGATTTCATCAGCATTCCGGATGTGCTGCCGAGAAGCTCCGAGCATCTGCTGCGCCTTTTAATGGGAGGCCGCTTGTCCTCCACTTTTAATAGACGGATGCAGAAAGATGCAAGATAATTTCCATCATGATCAGGTGGATTAGATGCTGTCATCTCCGATTATCATCTCCTAAAGATGATGACTCTTCCTTTCCCCCCCGTCCTGGCTGACACCACATTGCGGAAGCTGCGGAGACGCACGTGGTGAGAGGAAACCTGTCTTTCTGGAGGGTTTGCAGCAGAGCCGCTGGAAAAATGGCTCCCATTAAATACGCCGGTATTCCCGCTTCCCTGTCTGTCTGTCTGGAAGCATAGATACGCAGTACAAACTGTTAGGCTGTTCAGTTCAGCCTGAAGTTTTAGTTGGTTGTCCCCCACAGAAATGCACAACAATTGTGTACAAATTACAGCAATTTTCTGAAGCTCAATGCTCAATAAAGGCAGGCACTGTGCAGGGTACAATGAAGAAAATCGATGTGATATATGTAATTGTGAACTTTGTTGCTACCGTGGGGCCTTTTGCCTTTAGCGCTGCGGTGAGGAATTCTCGGTTTAATAGCCAGGGCACGCAACGGGAACGTTAGTTTGATCTGTCATTGGGTTTTGTCACAGCTGCTCCACACGCACATCCAGGGACACATTCAGACATAAACACAAACTAATGCATAGCTACATTTACAGGCAAATGTTTGGTTGTTGATATTCCCTCTGAAATCAAGCCACATTAGTATTACAAGGACCTTGATTGAAAAGTTCTGATTCTGAGACAAGCCTGGAGGACTGGTCATCAGAAAAGACGCTTTCAGCTGCATACATACTAAAGGGGATCTCTCACAGAATACTCGCACTGAGCTCAAAATATCTTTCGATGCTTTCGAATATCTTTCTAAAATGGTTTTTGTGTCCAGGACGAGGTGGCGATCTGTGTCTGAGGTCACACCAGGCGTGCACGCGTTGAGAGGGTCAACAAGTTGAAACGTCACTGTCGAGCAAGGCGCCCGGGCACTGTAAACATTCGTCTCAAATGAATACCGCAGTACAGTTCCTGGAATAAACAAAACACTGTATACCTCGGTGCCTGATTAGGTATGTATAACATAGCACTGTGGTGTCGTATTGATTGTGCGTCTTCGCAGTTTAGACGGTGAACAATTTCGCTGTGGCCAGGAGAAAAAAAAACAAGCAGAGTCGCATGTCATCATGCCTCCTGATAAAATACACGCCTGGACACAAACAATGTGATTGGAGCTTGTTTTTGCCATTGGTTTGTTGTGTTTTTCTGACTGTGTGTTTGTTTGTGTGTGTGTGTGCATGTGTATGTATGTGTGTCTATTTGTGCGTGTGCGAGTGTGTGTGTGTGTGTCTGCGTTGAGTAAGAAGAAATCTATGTCAAACACCTTGGTCTCAGGTCCTTTAATACTTCCTGACTCCAAACACAGTTTCTGGAATTAAATTATTACAGTGTGTGTGTGTGTGTATGTGAGTTTGTGTTTTTACCTTTGTGGCCTTTCACAGTAATTGTGTGTGTCTGTGTGTGTGTGTGTGTGTGTGTGTGTGTGTGTCTGTGTGTGTGCATGCATGCTTGTGTGTGTGTGTGTGTGTGTGACTGTAAGTGTGTTTGTGCATATGTTTACCTTTGTGGCCTTTTTTGGTATTAATGTGTTTTGGTATTTGTGTGTGTGTGTGTCTGTGTCTGTGTTGGTCTCTGTGTGTTTATTTGTTTTACCTTCGTGGCCTTTTTTGGTATTTGTGTGCGTGTGTGTGTGTTTGTGTGTGTGTGTGTGTGTGTGTGTGTGTGTGCGTGTGCGTGTGCGTGTGTGTGCGCGTGTGCGTGCGTGTGACTGTGACTGTGGGTTGGTAAAGATCGGGTGGGGAAAGTTTGCCTTTATCCCTCACATTATGGGATATTTTCCCTGATTACAGAGAGAAAGTTGTTTTTTTTTGTCTCCTGAAATCGATACTCTTCCAACTTTTGCCCTTTCTCTTTCTCTCTCTCTTCTCACTCTCCCTCTCTCTCCCTCTCTCTCTCTCCATCTGTCTCCTCCGAGTGGGGCCAAAGCTGTGCTATTATGATTCAGTCCTTAATTACCAGCAGGGGATCAAGGCTAAATGAAGACTGTATAAATTCTGAGGGGTTTTATCCAGTCTCCCCAAAGTGGATATTTTCTGCTTATCTAAACCCGGTGCTCACAATTGCAGAAAAAGCGATTAGATTAATCAACTTTGGTCAAAGTCCGACGCAGTCCCAAATGACAGGTGGACTGAGGATGTGACCTTTTGATTGGTGAGGTGGACGGGTGAAGTGCGACACCCTTTATTGATGGAGATTGTAATTAACTGGTAGTGTGGAGACAAAGGAAATTGCACATTCATCATAACAAATTGGCTCATGGGGCTGAGAGAGGCCCGGATAATGGCTCTTTTTGTGCTGAGCCGTGACTGCAGTGCCGACAGTTTGCTCTCGCTTGTGCGTGCGCATGCAGACAAACACGCACACGTACGGGCACATGCACACACACACACGCACGGACACACTCATACCTGCATACTCAGGCAGGTGAAAGTCACGTTTCCACTTTTGTCTTCAAGTGAAGCAAAACCATGTTTGTCCGAGCATGCCGAAAATTCACAGATGTCCTCACATCCATTCGCACACAATAAATTAATTCATTTTTTTTAGTAATACTTAGTCTCAGTCATTGCAGCAACACATCTGAAATGTTTGAATAAAAAAAAAAAAAAATTGAATGGGACATGTGTTCTCTGAGCTTGGGCAGTTGGCTGGAGAGGCAAAATTGGTTACATGCAATTTTTAAAAGTAGCCATAATCTGAGGAATATTTGAGGGTGCTGCGCTCAACATGTACCAAAGTCCTTGTTTTACACGTGATGAGCCGTCCAAGCATCTAGATTTATTTCGATCTATGGCTTCATCAGAGTAACAGAAAATTGGACCTATGCTGTGTCACCATATAACACTCAGCAAGTCACAGAAAGTGTTACTTTAAATCTTATCTTATTTTACCCTGTTAAGTTATTCATTGTCATTCACTCATTCAACAAAAGTCAATCGCACAGCAATTGCTGCAAATTACTCCAATATTCCAATATCAAATAAGCATGTAAGATACTGTATTTATTCTGGGTAAAACCTTTACTTACTAGAAATTACAGTTTGCTCATATGTTATATGTCAACCTGACATTGCAGCAGCCCATATTGTCCACACCAAAAATCACACTGAGCACTCTGGTGCCGCTGTTTTTTGCAGAAATAGTCCTTAATGCACCAAACTGTACTAAGGTAAAGTGCATGGTGGTGTATGTACAGTGAAAGCTAAATCAAGTCAAATCAGTCAGCCTGATTTGTATCCCGCAATATCGCACGCAGCCTCAAACCACTCCGACCTGCAAGCACCTGGAAAAAGCAAAAGCAAAAGCAAAAAAAAAGAAAAAAATCCCCAGGAGAAGCATTTCAAAGCGAGATTTCCCTTCCGCCAGGGTCTGAATGTGCTGCAGGAATCAGCAGTGGGAGGACGACACGGCGGAGAACGAATAAATATTGCGCAGGGAGAGAGAATTTCACCATGACAGTAATCATGAAATATAGAGACATTCTTCTGGATGTTGACGCTGACGTCCCTGTGTTATATAACAGTTGGAAAACACTTGTCTCCTGCCTGGCTGGACGATGATCTCGTCGCTGCTTTGTACAAAAATAGCGCGTTGGAGCCGAGGAAGTGAAGCGGCCGCAGACGTTTTGCATGAGAAGGAGACAATGGGCCGCAGCATTTCACCGCTCATTATTTCATAATCATTTGGGGCAGAATGCTGTGTTATCACTATTGAAGCGAGCATGCACCGCGGAAACTGCTGTTTGGAAGAAAACAAGATGTAATCAAATGTGTGGCAGTGGTATCCAGATCAGACGGGGTCTGCTTACAGCTAAACTGCTCGTGGGCCAAATTTATGTATCTTTCTTATGTATCTGTAGGGGGAGATTTATTCTCCCCCTCAGGAATCCGCAAATCCAGTTTGACAAAACTTCAGCAGATTGCGCGTCTCACTGTCGGATTAACATATTTAAAATGATATTGTAGAAAGTCCAGCCCCTTCGCTTTATTTTGCCTGGAATGTTGACGTCTCTGCTGGTAGTCTGCTAATATTCACAGGCAAAAACAGAACCAAACCTTAAAGCAGGTGTCCACCACCTTCCTGTGATACAGTTGTTTCGTTTCCTAAAAGTTCCCTTTCCCCTTTATTCAGTTTTGATGTCATCCTTCCCTAGAATCCCCTGACCTCTGAAGATTCAAGTGCTGATATTGCCGAGTTCACCCCAAAGGAGGCGTTCCATTGTTAGTGTTGGTGTTGTCTCAGACTTTTCTAAGAGCTGTTATTTCATAGGTGGTTGAATCTGATAAGGGGCCTTACGGTTCTGTCAGCTCTTTACTGACAGCTTAATAACTGTTATCTCCTCTCTTCCTGTTTTGTCACTTCCATTTCTTCTTTTCAAATTCAACGTCCAACCTCTTTCCCGCACTCTCGCCCGCCCTCCTCCTCCCACCATTCTCCTCCGCCGCTGTCCATGCTTACGCTGTCATTCCTGCACTCTCGCAACTTTTCTCCTTCATTTTGCACAACTTTCCTTCCCTCTCATCCGTCGTACGGTGCAGTGGTTCTGTTGGACACCACCACGGTGCTGGGAGAACTGGACTGGAGGACATATCCTGTCAATGGGGTGAGTTGCATCATCACTTGTCCACAATAATAAAAGCTCCAATAAGGCAGTTTTATGTCATTTTTCCCACCAGTAAGAGACTGAGACACATATTTGCAAACTGGAAGTCACAACTTGACACCAAATATGCAAAAAAACATGTTGCCAAATAACCGTAACTACAGAGTAAACAGCATTAAATAAGCATGAGAGCAAAATAAGCAGGAAACAAAATAAGACCTCGCTCTGTCCAGTGACGTGCAGTGAGGTTAATGGCTGATTAGGCAGTGACTTCAACACAATCAGATTTACAAACATGAACCGCACAGAGAAGCTTATCCACCATTTTGACCATTATCCACCAAGGCAGTTAACAAGCCTTGTTTAGAAATAGTAATAATATCACTGGATAAATATAACCATTTGATTTTTTCATTTTGCGTTGTTTTCTTTCCACGATGACAAGGTGAGGCACAGGCTTCCCCTGCCTCCCCTGACCGCACGTCACTTTTTCTGTTTTTTGTCTGCATCCTAAAATGTCCATGGCATTTACAGTAACAACGTCAACAAAATAAATGTTTGAAATGCCAAACAACAATCTGCTACTACGCATTAACTGCCAAATTCTGTGTTTACAGGATACATTTACTGTGACCTGCCCAAATAGCATCTTGTCATGATTACTATGATAATAGAGCTGTTGCAGTTACAACAAACTTGACAGTGGTTTAATATATATATGATAACAACATAAATGTCGTTAGGTGAAGTTGTCATACTGCATTAGCTTGCAGCTTTGCACAGTCTATGTATTATTGTTATTATTTTTTTCATCTGTATATGCGAAGCAAAGGTGTCAAAGGAGAGTCGGCTGTTCATTTGAAAAGTCACACGTCTAAGTGAAGTGTGTTCACACACACACACCAGGCAAGATCTTTTTTTTTTTTGCTTGAGGTTGATGTCTGTGTAGCAAAGACGTCTCAGCATTGGTTCGTCCTCCACGGCAGCGGTGTCTGCATTATTAAGGGATACACACGGCATGGATTATTCATAAATGTCTTCCTTAAATAAAAAGATGCTTAAGTAAGAGATATGGTGAGGTCCCAACGTTGTTTTCTGCAAAAACGGTCTTTTTCTGTGGATGCAATTCGGCTGATCCATTGGTTGTCGCGTGAACCCATTGCCACTGAAAGCAGAGACTCATGAGGGACATCTTGCGACGCAGCAGGTGGAATTGTCACCCTTACAAATAAATGTGTGGTTTGAGCCTTGGAGACTGCTTATTAAACAGAAAGGTCAAGTAGGACTCCAACTGCTCCACCGCCTCGGCCGCCAACGCTGATGGGTTTATTTTTGCAATGTGAAATTACTAACCATTTGAAGTAATTGCCAATCAGTTTTGAAAGCAGCAGATATAATACAATACACAAAGTACCATGAAGCATGATGGGCTGTAACAATATCTTATATTTACCTTTAATTATGGTAAATATCATATTTTACAAATATGGCCATGGTACGAGATGGCCGTCAACTGGATTTGGACTGTTTATGTTTCCCAACTCAAGTAAAAACAGCAGTAAATGTTTTGGTCACAATAAATGCTAATGTGTTATATGTCCTAGACTAAACGCGGGTGTTGAAATGCCATCTCATCCGCACGCTAAGTCACTTCGGCAGCGGCAGAGTAGCAGCCACATTAATTGGGTGCACAAACACACAACAAATCGCCAGCACCACATTCACATCAAATCAATAATTCATCACAACAACAGAGATTTAATGATATTCTCACAATCTATCTCTCTGCCTTGCCACTATTCTGACAATGACAAATTGTTTTGTTTTAATCAAAACCTTACACCTCCCAGTCAGGTAGGGAGCCTTCCCAATAGTATTGGGGTGGGTGGGTGTCTGTAGGTGTGTGTCAGGGTGTGTGTGTGTGTGTGCGTTCATATCACACGGCAAACGCATTTGTCAAAACCTTGAGGTGTGTACTGTAGATGTGGTCTGGTGCTTTGGTCCTGAATATGATCCTATCCAAGCCGAGGGCTCCAATTTGATTAATTAAAGAGAGGCAAAGATCCAAATGTACTGCGGTGGATCACAACAACAGCATTTGCTGAAATAAATATTCTTATATAACAAAATTCATTCACATTGATCATAGTCGTATCATCTGCGTGTTCCAATTATCGAATCAGGCTGAGCAGTACGTCACACACTCACATGAGAACTACCATCAAAAACTATGCTGTATTTCCTAAAAGCCTCCTTTTGATAACATTTTAAGTTTGAATATTTCAAATACATGACACTGTATTGACGGTAGCATTCAACATTCCAGGGCCCCAGCAATGTGCTGATCCCACGCTTCAACTTGAATTATTTAGATTATTTTTATTGATGGTGATTATTATTGAAATGATTACCATAAAAGATAGATATGATATTGATCCCCAACAGGGGGCGAGTACACACGTACAAACACACGCACGTACAAACACACACGCACTCACACAGGCGCGTAGTAAACACACTAGCATCAGAATTTAATCAGCCTTCAAAACAGGTTTGTTTTTGTTGTGCCGTTGCATTGAATTAACGACGCACAAAAAAAACACAAAATGATACAGTTGTTCCCTCAGTGGTACAGTATAATTACCGCTCCTCTTTTTTCCTGCTCAGTAGAGAGAAATGTCGTCTTTAATAGGCTGGAACAAAGACAGCTGAAGTCGGGACGGCTGAGAGGTGCTCAGCGCTGAGTGAAGTTGTTTGTCGGGATTCCTTTAACTTCACCGATCCTTGTTGTTTCTGCGGCATCAGATGTTCATACATCTGTCCGCTCCTTGTGTTCCATAGCTTCTCCTTAGAGTCGGAAGATTAACAGCTGTCTGGAAATGTTGGAGACGGGGATGTAGCGTGTGCATGACACATGTGTGTCTTTGGGTTTTGCCTGATCACACCCAGGGGGCGGTTCGAGACAGCCTTAGCCACCCTATGGTCATCAGGACAGGTATGATGGACAGGTCCAGCTTGAGGGGTACTGGTGGCCCTCTGACGCCCCACATACAGTATGAGAATTTCCCTTTAAGATCCTGACCATGCAGGTTTTAATGAAAGTTGAGATCCAGTGCTGTCAAAAAGGTAGAGAGTGCATCACATGCTAACCCAGCACCACCCTCGGACACTGGGACCCCACACTATCGAGTAATTGAACACTCTCAGCATCACTGCTGAGGGAGCCCTCAGAGAGTCAAAGGACGGGCCACCATTCTACAACCGGAATCTTGGTTGTGTTTTTCCATATTGTCCCTGGATAACCAGTACACGCCATATGGTCCTTTTTGTCGAAGATCCACAGCTCCAAAATCATCCAAGGCTTTCGCAGTTGTATTTTCCACTACTTCACTGACCTCTAAACTCCTTGCATGGCCAAGTTTTTGCCTCAGAAACCACTGATAGAGACGTTCTTCTGGCCTGCTTGTCTTCCCTCACTGTTGCCATCCACCAGTGAGTTATTGGTTTGCCGCCACAGCGCCGCGAGCCTTCTGGCCACTGCTCAGAACAGCTGCTTTGATAATGGAGTCTCCCATGGGCTTGGATGTTCTTACAGACATGGGAATCCAAGGTCATCTGGGCAGTTTCCCTCTCCAGAAAATCCCAGAAAATCTCTCAAAAGTTCCTCGGGCCTTTTCTGGTCTGCCTGGCAGGCTCCCCCACCATCTGCAATCCTTCGCGTCCAAACGGTGCTCAGCTCCGGGCAACACTTCCATGTGACCGGTTTACGGATCTGCCTTTATCCGAGGGTCCAACACATTTGGTGGCTCATCTAATCACCTAATTAAAAGATTGATCGTTGACTTTGGACCCATGGGTCTCTATCACCAAGTACACTTATCAACTTTGTACAGTTTCTAAACTTGTGATTTATTTTTGTGCAGTGATTTTACTTCACGGACTTGCTTGAGATCTCTTCGATTAGATAAGTACAGTGAAAAAGCAAACATTCCGACTCTTGGAACGGCTACTTAGTCATCTACGCAGCATGATAATTTGCTTTTTTGAAATGTTTTCCATTTGAGATTACTTTTTTTTCAAAGTGTGGGCTCTCATCACCATCGGAAGAATCCTGTTTCCCCTTTCTGAGGCTGATTTTCATTCCAGTGAATGTATAAGTGGTGATTTGCCTGATTTGAATTAATGAACCAAATTTGTAGCGAAAACAAGAGGACCCTGGCAATTAACAAGGTTTTTCTTTTGCATGTATTATTTGGGATTATTTGCCAGATTTTGAGCGATCAAATGTGGACTCTGAAATAACACACAGAGATGCACAAGCACACACATGCACTTAAACATGGTTATGTTATTGCGGGGTCATGCACCCTTCCTCTGGTGAGTGAGCTAAGATTTGCTCTAGATTATTTTTCTTTAATCCATCTGCACAACCGCATTTTCTGCCTCTCAGTCTGTTCTTTGCTCACATTTCCTCTCTAATGATCACTGACATTTACACACAATAACGTTCAAATGTCACTCACTGGAAAGAAAAGCCTGTCTGATTCGAGGAACAATGATTGGATTCAGCCACCAAAATTGCACAGCTGCCCGCTATTAATCTGTTAATCTGTTCGTGAGGTCTCTCGGAAGAAGACAGAGACGTTTTGCGCGGACTTATCATTCCTGAGGTGAGGCTGCCATTCACGTCGTAGAATCTGCAAGAACCAACTCCCCATGTTGTTGGACGTTTGTATTTTACCAACGTCTTCAAAGGATCGTTTCAGTATTCTGCCAAAACTAAAACGTGATGAAAAGATTTCCTCTCTCCAGCAGCTGTCTTTTTCTTTCGTCAGGTGCTGAGCGCAAAATGAGACCTTTGGAGAATAACATTAGGCAAGCTAAGATCCAAACTTCAACAACTTTTCAGGGCTTTATAATGATGGAGATTTGCAAATGCTTCTGGATGCCGATCATGTGGTCAAAGAACACACCAAGTCCGCTGAGGAAAGGGAAATCAAACCTGTGCGAGAAGGATGGAGTTCAAGAAAATTAAGTCATGTGTTTTGCATTTTGTAGATTGCTGGATAACATATTGGATCTTTGATATTCAGGCAGCAATCACTTGTTTTAGAAATCAATCATCCAGAAGTTTACTCTTGCCTCTCTCTCTCTTCTCTCTTTCTCTTTCTCTCTCTCTCCTCCTCCTCTCTTAGAGGACAAATTCTCCTCCAATCTCTCAATTTTCATCTAAAGTCGTGAGAGACTTTTTTTTTTTTTAATGGATAACGCCTGACTTTGTTATTGTTTACAATGAGCACAGACTGGGGTGAGATTACATGACCTTGAATGTTGGAAAAACTTCTCATATCTGGGACAAGCGAAGTTGTGAAACAACAGTTTTGTTTTGTTTGCTTCTCCCCTAAAAAAGCAAGCGAAATAGCGATAAGGGCAGACAAAAGCTGTGGACCCTTCATGTGACACTGTTAAGAAACCCACGGCAAAAGAAAATGAAAAGCCTAATTAGCGCAGACGCGACGGAGGAACATGTTGAAGGAAGAGTGGAAGCTGCTCTAGGAGGAGCTATTCCCGTCAGGTTAAAGGTTAAACTGCAGCATGTGCCAAATCGAAAACACCTATTCTTGTGCTCGTGTTGCTACCTGTGTGTGTTTGCTAGTGTGTGTGTGTGTGTGTGTGTGTGTTCGCTGGCATTTGTGTGTGACTTAATTAGGTCTATACGATGTGCCGCAAACCTGGCTGCTGTCTGCAGCGGCCTGCCCGGCTCCCGGCTAATAGGCAGAGCGATTAGTAGGTGCGTATCTGATCGCTGCAGAGCGCGAGGGCTGCGGCTCATCTTTCAAACTCCGGGTTTGCATTTGTTTCCTCCGCTCTGAACCATGTCACGTCCCCAGGGTGCATTTTACAACACGGAGGCACGCGCCGGGGTGACAAATCACCATTTTCCCTTGTTTATATGCATAATGGGGCTCCACTTACTTAATGCTGATGTTATGCAAACGGAGGAGTGTGCTTCCTTTAAACATAGGGGTGTTTTTGTTTGCGGCGTGGTAAGGAGGGCATCGCAATGACGGAAACGCAATGTTTCCGGCTTGAAGTTACTGGTGCTAGAGTGATCCACGTTACTCTGCACCCCGTAGGAATGCAAGGGAGGAATTCTGGCATCGTTATGAATGAGTGAGGCATAGCATCGGTCAGGCTTTCATTGCAAAACTTGCCATCACGATACGGCGTTAGCAAAAATTAAAAAAAATAAAATACAAAAAGCTAAAAACTTTGAAAAAATGATGTGCCAAATAATTTCAAAAATTCCCCAAACAAAACTGTAAAACAACCGACCCCCCCAGAGCTCTAAAATTACAGTCAAGCAAAGAAATGACTGTGCCGTCTGGCACTTGCCTTAAAAACAACAGAGTCAGACTAGTTATTTAAACCATGCAGTATCTCCGCAGTCAAAATTGATATTTAGAAAGTTTTGTTTACACTTCTACTCACCATAGAAGAGCTATGGAGCGAAAATTTTGCTTGCACCGCTTTAGTTTTTAAATGAACAAGTTGTTGTGTTTGTTTCATGAATCAGTTCATTCACCTTGAATACTTTAATAGCAATGACATATGCCCGATTATACACTACCTCTGAGTCCACTTAACATCATTACTGAACCAGCAAAGCATAATTGAGTGGCAGGACTCCTAAATAAAGGGACCTCCAATGAGGCAGTGATTATGATTGATTAATCATTCACCCCTTGGGTGTCTCACAGAGCTAATTTGGATAGCTTAATTAATATAAGATTAATTGCTTTCGCACATTCAAGTCAAGGTGAAAGTTCTGTTTAATAATTTATTTTCCAGAGAACCGCGCTTCAGTTGTTTCGAATTCCGAGTCCGCCTCTGCAGTTGTCACATAGGTGAGGAGCAACTGTAATGAGTCGCACTCCGAGGGACGCACTCCAGATTGTCATTAAGATGAGGACGCTAAACAATGAGAGACAGTGTTTCACAGCTCGGAGTGCTGCCTTGTGAGGGAATGCAGCTTGAGGTGGTTTAATACAAACGTCTGTCACGGTGTGTGTGTGTCACCGTAAGGTGCAAATGTGTCTTCCAGGTGAGGAAAAGTACTACCCTGGTCGTCATCCCTGTGACTCCACTCCGTCGGGCCACCTTTAGTCGAGCAGAGAGTCGAGCCCGACGTGTCTTCCAGCTCACATTATCTTTTGTCCACCGGTGATAATGAAGTATCCTTGTGCGCCGTGAACATGATCTCATCTACCGATTAAATGCCACGCGCGCTGTGAGAAAGCCGTTCTGTCAATATGCGTTGGCTCTATTGAAACCCAGATCATCACACCGTGAAACTAGATGAGACAAATTAAAAGGTCTGGATGATGAAACCGCATAGAAACAGAAGGTGGACTGTCGAACATCATGATTTTACACTGCAGTGAAATATTACAGCATCCAGCAGGACTTTAGAGAGAAGAGTGTGAACAGTTTGTGCGAATGTCCAAAAAAAGAAACAGGTGTTCATGAGCACGTATGACGATTTTACGATTTTGTGAAAATTGTTTTGTCTACCGAGCACCACAGGTTGAGAAAAAACAAATTAGATGTTCCCAAGGAAAATTTGAAGGAAATCTTCCTACTTGGCCTCATTGAGACGTGAGGCCTCAAACTGTGTGGTTAAAACAAATACTGAGGTTCCTTGTTGTGATTTGCCAAAGTCATGCAGCTATTAAAGAGAGATATTAGCTGTTAGAGTCCAGAAAGAAGAGTTGAATAGCAACAGCAGGTCAGACAACCGCTTTTTGCAAATTGACAAAATTCAGTTAGATGATGAGAATCCACACGTTATGATGGAATAGCAACACACCAATTCACAATATTAACATGCCTGGTTTTTCAGGCTTTTTTAGGGGTGTCGAACTCATTTTCACCGAGGGCCACATCAGCATGGCCATGGCCCCCAAGGGGCCAGATGACAATGGTAATTATCATGCAAGTATAGATGTAATTTAACGTAAAATGTCACAACTCATTCAGAAATCTCTAATATTACCAATTTTTTTTACTTATTAATCTTATAAGCATCCCATTTAAATAGATGTAAAAACATGTCAGGGCTTTAATCCGTTAACAATCAATCAACGAGGAGTCAACAACCTGGTTCCCTTCTTCCCTCCTTGATACAATGACATTTTAAAGAGTGTGCTGCGCCTTCTGGTCATGGCATAGCTGCCATCACTTTACCAGTAACATGATCCACCTGCATTTTGGGAGATGTAGTTTTTGAGTCAATGCGCATTTAAGTGAGGGAGATTTATGTTGAAATGCATCAGGCTCCATTTGGCCTGTGGGCCTTGAGTTTGACACCAGTGGTATATTGACACAGTTGCTCAAGAGCTTGCGGGCCACATAAAATGATACCGCGGGCCGCATTTGGCCCCCGGGCCTTTAGTTTAACACCTGTGGTGTAAATGATGCAACTTCAATCAAACGCTGCCCCAATAACCCGTCACCTTCTGGTCTTTTCACAGTGGGATGCGATCACAGAGATGGACGAGCAGAACCGACCCATCCACACCTTCCAGGTCTGCCACGTGATGGAGCCCAACCAGAACAACTGGCTGCGCTCCGGCTGGATCCAACGACAGGCAGCACAGAGGGTCTGGACCACACGACAGTCCCCATACATCAACGCTCAGACCCCAAAATTCAGGATTAAGATTTGCTGCTGTGACAGAGATTTGACAATTAGAGCGCGTGCGTTTGTGGCAAGTTTCAAAGACGGTTCCCGTGGCGGGAGAGTGTTTGTGACATTACCTCCTGGTTTGCAAAGTGTGTCATCTCCCCGCTCCTCGGCTGCGTGGTCCTCGCGCTGACCTCGGCCCCGAATACGTTCCTGAGCTCGCGCGCCGGCGGTACATTCACATTTGCTGTCAGGCCTGTCAGAAAGTGTTCCTGCTTGCCAGCTTAGCAACTTCCTCCCGCGATGTGGTCGACATTTCAGGCAACTTTAGCGGCTTCATTTAAAAATAGACCTCGTGACAGGTCTGGTGACTTTTTGAGCAGACATCAGCTTCTTTCCCGCGCCGCTGCAGCCTGGACTCAAATGTGTGAGGCCAGATAACTAGATTGTGTCAGAGCAACATTGCATGGATCTATCTGTAAAAATAAACTTCTAAATTACATTCCCTGACTCTGGCCCAACAACAAAAAAAGGTAATAATATTCATCCAGTGACACAGCGGAGGGAGGTTATTAACTTTTTTTTGTGGACATTGTAGTGAACACACACCTCAGATCAATCAGCTTGGTGGAGGGAAATCATCTGTGCAGAATCAGAACACTGAAAGCTTAAACACAGTAGGAACGGTGACCAAAAAAAACCTTGGCAAATAAATAAATAAAAATCTGTTTGCACAGCTAGATCTCACTTATTTTCCTGTTGATTGTTTCGTGTGTTTTCCCAATTTCTTTCATACCAGGGGGAGCCCTGTTTCTCAGATTGACTCACCAAAAATTACTGCAACAAAACAACTTTCCCCCCAAAAACTGGGGTTTGCTTACATAAAGGGCTGATTGTAAACAGTGTCCGACACAGTGAGTCTGCGGGCAAAAAGCTTTGCCAGTGGCATAATGTCTTTTCTTCAGGGAATGTAATATTGCAGTATTATTCCCTGCAGATTGTTGCAATCTAGCTTTCAATAACAGGCAGTTTGGACTCCAGCCTCACTGATCGCCACTGACCAACCTGCTCTGTTGTAGCTCATCATTCGATCTGAAATAGCTTCAAATTTTATTTTTTTGATCTGTTTTGTTCAGGGGAGGTGCGGTGAGGTTCAAGGCTGTTGAGTCACTGAGTTCATCACAACCAGATAAACAAACAAAAAAGTGCAAATCAGAGGATACCTATATCAATTTGATTATTATTTTTTTTATTTCTAATTTTTTATTATTCAATTTTATTTTCTAAATTTTATTTAATTTATTTAATTTCATTGTTTGCACAATGACAGGTGTGGCACCGCCTCGCCTGCCTCCCCTGACCGCATGTTACTCATCTTTCTCACTAAGAAGTCCCTCGCTCTGCTGTTGTCTTACATCCAGGGCTGTTTTGCTCCTCATTTGTTCAGTTTTTGTTTTTTTTTTCTATCTTTTTGTCCAGACAGTGAGACAAACAGGCGCATCAGTCTGAAGTACAAGACGTTGAAATCAAAGAATTGTCGCACATTTAGCCACCGGGAACAAACACGCATCGCTCAAGAAATGATTTCTCTGTGTTCCTCCAATTATTTTTCTTTGATATCTATGTTTCTTTCATTAGAGTCCATTTTATCACCAGGGCTTTTATACTTCAAATACAAATGAGACTGAATTAACTACACGCAAGAGATAAAGTTTAATTCAAGAACACGTCTTTTAACGCAACAAGTTACCAAATGTTGAGTTGTGATGTGAAAACAGACTTTCCCCTCCCCACACAGGTGTATGTGGAGCTGCGCTTCACACTGAGGGACTGTAATTCTATTCCGTGGGTGTCTGGGACTTGCAAAGAAACGTTCAACCTGTTCTACCTGCAGACAGATGAGCCGCTCCCCGCCGGGACAAGGTTTCGCTCCACTGATTACGCCAAGGTTAGAATTCCATATGTTCAGAAATGATTTGCTTTGCCGGCGCTGTCCTCATTCCACGCCAATTCATTACGGACGCTGGCTTTAAGGTGGACACCATCGCAGCCGACGAGAGCTTCACGCAGACGGACCTCGGAGATCGTGTCCTTCGCCTCAACACTGAGATCAGGGAAGTGGGGCCGGTGACCCAAAAGGGCTTCTATTTGGCTTTCCAGGATGTGGGTGCTTGTATCGCCCTGGTGTCTGTAAAGGTCAGCAGAGCAAATAGATTGTGTTCTCCTCTTTCCCGCCAGCTCGTCAATTTTCTATTTCAAGGTCACGTTTCTTGTTTTTCTCCACGAGGTGTTCTACAAGCGCTGCCCGTCGACTTTGCGCAACCTGGCGGCCTTTCCCGACACGGTGCCGCATACGGACTCCTCGTCTTTGGTGGAGGTGCGGGGCGCGTGTGTGGAGAATGCAGAGGAGAGGGACACGCCCAAATTGTACTGTGGCGCCGATGGCGACTGGTTGGTGCCTCTGGGCCGCTGCGTCTGCAGTATCGGCCATGAGGAGACGGATGGCTATTGCAGGGGTGAGCGCTTGGTTTTTTTTTTGTATTCGTGTGTTGTATTCGTGTGTGTCTGTCCCACGTTCCTGTGTGTGAGATCATTTTAGCCTGGTGAGCGCCAACAAATATGTCCTCAAGCTACGGATGCAAACAGAATGTACAAGTAGCTGTGTGAGGTCGGTGAAGGAGACAATGACAAACCAGGTGAAACAATAGCAGGATAAAAAAGTAAGAAAGTGAGGTTTTGATAGGGAAAGAGGGTAGAAGAAGGGAGGGTGTGATAGTTCAGACAAGGCTAGGAAAAGAGAGGAAAGGAGAGGAGAGGAAAGGAGAGGAGAGGAGAGGAGAGGAGAGGGAAGGAGAGAGTGGGAGAAGAGAGAGAGAGGGGGGGGGGGGAAGAAGGAGGAGAGGAAGAGAGGAGAGGAGAGGTTT
>OMPJ01021061.1:0-17577 GCA_900312935.1 Carapus acus
GAGGTCTAATAGGACTAATTAATGCTGCTCAACCAAGAGAGTGCTGTAATAACCTCCATCCACACATGCAGGAAACAAAAACCTGTGCCATTTACTAATGAAAATGAATACTGACAATTATTTTGTGAGCACACATAATGTGGCATTCTGCATATGGAAATAAGTGGGGAAGCTGTGGCCAAGAGCACCAGGAGTAAACCTCTACTAATCCTGACTGTTGCTCCAGTACTGTGAGTTGTCTAAAACTCCTCGTAGTGTTCACCTTTCATCCATGTCGCCACTTTGGAAGAGCTCAGAGGTCTGAGGATCGTGTAGGAATCGATCCCAGCATTCCTTTTTGGCTTGAGTCAAAGAGCGCAAGATCTCCCTGGATGTCACGTCAGTGGCTTGACCCTTCAGCTTCTTCAAACGGTTCTCTGCAAAAGCAGCACGAGACACATTCAGCATTGGCATTGCACATTTTAGCGATCAGAATTAAATGCCATTAAAAATACCGACAAAAGACATCTAGCGCCATCTATATTCCTGTATATATTTTACAGCATTTGATAAGTACTGAAAAATATGAAATTCGCCGATTGAATTTTGCAATTTTGGTTATCGTAACAGAGGTGATGCATCCATTCCGGTGAGAGTAACATTTTACAGGAGCACAGATTTCATGATCTCACATTACTGTTGCGTACAGATCCTGACTTATCTCTGATTTACGTTCATTACAAAGAAGCAGAGGAAGATACGGAGGAAGAAGAGAGACATGAGCAAGTGACAAACAGGACATTTAAGTCAAGTGAGCGCATACCTAGGCTGGCTATGTAGACCTCAGAATCCTCCATCGGTTCCCATGTAGCGATAGGAGACGAGATAAGCGAGCAGTTCAAGTTGTCGTCGACGCGTGGCACTGGCTGGAAAGAGTCGTGAAAATCCGGCGTTGTTTCTGGATTTGTCTCGTCTGGATTCTGTGGTAGGTCCGAGCAGATCTGAGACCACAATTCCCCACTGCTACGGATCTCTTGGATCTCGAATGTGTCAGTCATTCTGCAGCATAGAGCAAAAGGATCTCAGCGTCATTACAGAAGTCAATCACGATCAGTTTGTTTACTGTTGGTTTGCTAACTACCTTGGCATATTTCATCGGTCAATCTGTATGATTATTCGCAGCGGTGCTTCGTGTTTTAAATGAGACTGTCCCATCGTTTAAGTTCAGGGTTACTACAGCTCCCCTAGCTTAATCTATGTAACACTGTGCATCTCACAACGTTTCATCGTTTCAGTTGTGTACGTACACTTCATCCGGACATCTTACCTGTGCACTCGTTTGACACAATAAGAGAATCTTGATTTAAAAAATGACAATGAATATTCAAGACGAAGGGTTAGCTTGGTTAGCTAACGGTTTTCCAGCACGACTACTCAGGCACAGGTGGCGTCAGTATTTAGTCTTATGTGATTGGACAGTAAAACTGCCTGTCAAGTGTGATTGGCTGTTTACGAATGTGTGTTTCAATACCCTCCTCTCATTGGTCAGTTGACGCATCTGGCTCAGGAAGTTTGTGCTTGCAGTTAGGGACAGCGCATACGGAGGTAAACAAACTCCCCCGACCTCCGTATTATGACATTCGTGAGTATTTGCTGCAGTTCGGCACGATTGAAGCAGCTGTTATTCATCGCATTTGCGTTTTGATGTTAGCCATGCATATCATCAGTGTATGGACGTATATTGATGATAAACTGCGTGTGTGTCGCGTAATCAGAGTGACAGCCGCAGTCGTGGCTTTCTGTATGGGGGTGCTGCTGTCCCGGACCATGGCGTGGATGTCCAGCGGGAAAACTCATCCGGAGCTCATCAGCAGACTAAGAAGTAAGAGAGAAAGAACATATGAGAACATATCTAAAAATTGGGTTTACGCTCAGTTAGCCGACACCTCCAACACCTAATCAAGCAAATAATTGCTAAGAAATTTACTATTGACATCACCGATAAGTTAATCAATCATTAAGTTCCACATTTTCTCAACACTGGAGAAATACTGCAACATTTTTGGAACAAATTTTGAAAAATTGTTAAACGAGATGTCTATATCTAATAGTACTGAATATTACTTGTTTTTGGTATGTGACAATATCTGAATGCAGCACCAATAAACTGCACAGGTTTACTCTTAGTAACACTCAACATGCATACTGTAGCCACGTTTCTGTGATGGCAGATCATCAGATGAACATCGGAAGCATACACCTGAACACATCAAACCTCCACAAACTCTGGCAAACGTGCTGTGAGACATAGAAATTTTTACTACAGACTCCATGTCTCTTCTTCAGGTCATGGGGTGATCCAAAGCGACAGAGTGTTTAATGCCATGCAGGCCACAGACAGAGGGCTTTATTCCAGAGACTATCCCTATGCAGACTCTCCTCAGTCCATAGGTAACACATCTCTAAATTTACACTATAAAATCTGTGTGCCATCATGCCCCACTAATTTGTACTTTGTGCAACTGCTGTTGTTGTGTCACAGGCTTTAGAGCGACCATTAGTGCACCACACATGGTAAGTAACAGCAATAGAAATCCGCAGAAAGGGTGAGAATCAGATGGATGAATATATTCCCAGTGATTTTATGTGTTAATCCATGATGTTTATGGTCTTCCACTGACAGCATGCTCATGCTTTGGAGGTGCTGAGCGACAAGTTGACTGAGGGGGCGTCTGTACTGGATGTGGGTTCAGGAAGTGGTTATCTCACTGCCTGCTTTGCACGAATGGTAAGATGGTAAGATGGTCATTTCAGTGAAAGAACTAGATCATTGGCATTGGAATTTCCATCCCACACTGTGTTTTTCTACCATGTGTAGGTTGGACCAACTGGCCGAGTAGTTGGCATTGATCACATTGAGGAGCTGGTTCAACAGTCGATAAAAAATGTCCAGGCAGACGACCCAGAGCTGCTCTCTTCTGGAAAAATAAAACTTCTCGGTGAGAAAAACAGTTTTCAAACCTCCTTTGTCTTGAGGTGACAAAGTGGAGTTTACACAAGCCTCTGTGTGTGCCTGTCCACAGTGGGAGATGGAAGGCTTGGCCACCAAGATGGTGCGCCATATGATGCCATTCATGTTGGTGCTGCAGCTGCTATGGTGCCAAAAGCTGTGAGATGACTTTCAGTCTTTATGCCCAATAATGTCTAATGAGGAACATTGACAAAGTGTTCCATGATGGTTAGAGGATGGTGATTTCACCATCAAAGGTTACTGGCCATCTTGTGTAATCTTCTGTGCCCTCTCTGGCCCACTGGCAGCTCTTGGAGCAGCTGAAGCCAGGTGGCCGTTTGGTTCTACCTGTTGGCCCAGATGGTGGCAGTCAGGTGCTGGAGCAGTATGACCGACAGGAGGACGGAACATTCCTCAAGAGATCGTTGATGGGAGTGATTTATGTGCCCCTGACGGACAAGAGGCAACAGTGGCCCGGGTATGGGGCTGTAGCAACTCCAATCAGTCATTCCTGATTCCAAATGTCAGCGTATGTTACTCCACGTTGACAGTCTGAGCTGGAAGTCAGCCTGTGATGGCTTCTGCTGTTCTCTCTCCCCAGGGGTGAGCTCTGACTGCAGTGTGGTTGCCCTTGCAGGAGGTGGCGGTGGTGCTGCAGTCCCGTGGCCCCATAGGGACTTCTCCTAGTGGCCACCTGCCTGGCAGGGTTGTCACCCAGCAACGCACGGCGATAATCTGGCTTTGTTGACCTCACTGTCTTCCTACAGTGCTGACACAGTGAGTGTGTGAGTGACTAACTGTTAATTCCTGGACCGTCTGCTGATGATTTAACTCCACAAATGCTCAGCCTGCGGCAGACCACCGGCATAATGTCAGTGGATAATTCTGATAAATTCAGATGGATGATGAGCTGTAAGTGATGTAATCTTGTGCAGCTGCTTTTTGTAGCATCATAGAGATGCAACGCAGTTCATGTTTTATGTGATTTGGTATGCCTCTTGCTTTGTTTCAGAGATGAGAGGGGTCTTTTTGGCGATTTTAGCAAATACAGGCAGCTGCAGGGGTTTAAGTCTGCAGAGGAGGTGGGGCAATACATTTTGACATTGTAATATTTGAATTAATGTGTACACAAAGGTTCGTCAATAAAAGAAAAAGGGAAAAAAAGAATGTGTACAATGGATATCCTGTCTCCCTTTCTCCCCTGTTTCCATCTTTATCCACAAACATCGTGGAGCATGTGGAGCTATGATTATCTTTCACTGAGCCAAATCCTACAATTTATTTTTTGGCGTACTGAAGTACCGAAATACAAGAGGCAGCTCATGAACTGTGGTGGGCAGTCACAGCATTACGGCGAGGAGACAATTCGGCATTACAGGAAACGAAGAAGGAAGGACCCCAGGTTAAACTACAAAGTGACGTCATCAGCCCGCGTCAGCGGGAAAGGACGTTTCACCGGTGACAAATGCACGTGAGTGTCTCGGTTAGACTTTTCATTTTGTATACTAAAACTTCAAAGAATCTACACAATGTTAGCAAGACAAAGTTAGACAAAACGACGCGCTTAATCCACAGCTTGTTTACGCGTACGGCTCAGAAGAACGGGTCTCCCTGTCGGGTTGATACAGAGTTCTTGTTCACTCACTACCACTCTCGTCCATTATATTACAGAGGAAACAGTGGTGCATACAAACAGTTCCAGTTAAAACATTTTCTTGCTCCCTCTCAACGCTTTGGGTGTGAACGTGCTCATTCCTCGCTGTCACGGCCAAACAGCTCGGTGATGGATCAGGCGACTGCTCTGGCCGCGGCTCCGGTGGAAAACGCTGTCGCCCCCGCGGAGGAGCCCCTGCCAGAGGAGGCCATTCAGCCCGGGAAACGAAAATCCACCGAGCCAGAGCAACCGGAATCCACCGGCCGCCGGAAAAAGCAGAGAGGGTGCGGAGGGAAAAAGCTGCGGCCCGGGGAGAGATACATCCCCCCGCCACAGAAACGGAACCCGGGCGTCGGTTTCAGCCAGGAGCATTTTAACGAGACCTCCTACTACTTTGAGGGCGGGTTGCGAAAAGTTTACCCTTATTACTTTGACTTCAAAACCTACTGCAAGGGCCGCTGGATCGGGAAAAGCCTGCTCGATGTCTTCAAGAGTGAGTTCCGAGCAGAGTCTGTGGAGTATTACCAGAAGGCCTCTAAAGAGGGCCGGATCCGCCTCAACGAGACGCCGGTGGAGGATCTGTCGATCATCCTCAGGGTGAGTGTGTATGTGATGTAAATTTAAAAAGTTAGAAGGTAACAGCAAATGGCAACCAACAGAGAGACAATTCAGCAACCATCTGTCTGAAATTTTTCGTTTATGTGATGTAGAAATGATTCCAGCTTGGAATCATCATGTTGCTTCTCCTCCTCCAGGGAATATAACACTTGTCATATAGCAGCATTTTCACTTGTTGCTTTCTGCAAAACATCATGGTTGTTTTCTGTCTGCAGAATAATGACCACATGAAGAACACGGTCCACCGGCATGAGCCCCCAGTTGTTGGCAAACCCCTGGAGGTCCTGGTGGATGATGGTGAAGTCCTAGTTGTGGACAAACCGGCCTCTATCCCGGTCCATCCGTGTGGCCGTTTCCGGCACAATACTGTGATTTTTATTCTGGGCAAAGAGCGAGGCATCTCCGAGCTGCACACCGTACACAGGCTGGACAGGCTCACCTCAGGGGTTTTGCTGTTTGCCAGGACGCTGGAGGTGTCGAAGAAGCTGGACCAGCTGGTGAGAGACCGACAGGTAGGTCCACTATGCTGGAGATTTGGAATTCCACGTGTTGTAGTTGAATGTAATGCTTCATTTTGGTAAGTAGCCACATGCATGAGAGAATACATATTTGTTTTGAACTTGAAATGTGTACAAAATATGACACTTCATATCACATTGACCAGTCAATGGGTGTCATGTGTCTGTTCCCTCATTGTGTGATTTTCATCTTACATAGTGCTGGTTGCAGCTCACAAGTTTTACTTCCTGTCAATGTCCTATTTTGAACAGATGGAGAAGGAGTACGTGTGCAGAGTGAGCGGGGACTTCCCTGAGGGTGAGTTGGTCTGTGAGGAGCCAATCCTGGTCGTGTCCTTCAAGATTGGCCTGTGTCGCGTCGACCCAAAGGGGAAGGAGTGCCGCACCGTCTTCCAAAAGCTCAGCTTTAACGGCAAAAGCAGCGTGGTCCGCTGTCTGCCCCTCACGGGCCGCACACACCAGATCAGGGTCCACCTCCAGTACCTGGGCTTTCCCATCCTCAATGACCCCATCTATGGCGCTGAGGCGTGGGGACCTCACAGGGGCAAAGGGGGACTGGTGGGAAAGACAGACGAGGAGCTGCTGAAGGCCTTGGTGGAGGAGCATCGCTCCCAAGAGAGTCTACACCTGCTGGACATACCAGATGACGCCAAAGAGATTTTGGAAGGTGGAGGTGAAAACACGAAGGAGTCGGACAGCTGCCCTCCAGTCGACCAGAGTGGACAGTCCTTGGCACAGACGGGTACGTGTGCCTCCGCGGGTAAGCTCAACACTGACTTGACATTGACAGACATCAGCAGCGCCACACTTGGCAGCGACAGTGTCTCATCCAAACAACCAGGGGGCTCAGTACAAACCAGTGCAAATGGGAGCGAGTCGGGGTCGACTGCTGTTGCACCGCAGATCCCCTCGGGAACCAGGGACCACCTGTGTAGTGAATGTAAGCTGGTGCGGCCAGACCCCACAGAGCAGGAACTTATTATGTATCTGCACGCTTTGCGTTACAAAGGACCAGATTTTGAGTATTCCACACCTCTACCCGATTGGGCCAAAGAATCTTGGGCAGAGCCTGATTAGGCCTTCACTGCTGGCAGGTGAAAGATAAGGCTTTTTATTTCGAGGAGGCTTTTTGGTTTAATTCTTCAGCCAAATTGCTGTTTGCCTTTTTTGGCACATCCCTCTTCACGATAAGCATTTGTTGTTTACGCTGGCCCCAAACTTTGCTTGAAATATGAACAGAATGTGGAACATGATCCATCTCGACTCCCTCTACTCTTGACGCTTGAGTAATGAGAGGAATGTTGATTTCATTTAGGTCTGTTGCTTAGATGAAATAAACACGGCGTGCAAGAAAATAAAGGTTTTTTATTTTCATTTGTGAAAACTCACAACTTTGGCAACTGTACTTAGCAGAGGCGATGATTCATTTTTATTCATTTGTTATTGTATCGTATTTTAAAATGAAGTGCAGTGCCTCCACCTTGTGGCATGTCGCTTTTTTTCAAATATTTATATTATGTGCAAGACTCCAAACACAGCTCTTGCATTACATTATTACACACATTCCTTACACAAAATACACTGATATTTATTTCCTTAAGACGCTCAGGAAGATGTCACATGCAGTTGCATACTCTGCATGTATCACAATGTCAATGACATACAGACGCACATTAATGTGAGGTCACTTAAGGCCAATAAAGACTCATTCCACATTTTTTTTGAAAGATCTCCCTTGGCTTAACAGGTTTCTTGAAAAATGACTCTGATGCAGCTCTGATGCAATCACGCAGCATCAGGTACTTATACAATATCAATCACAGTTCACACCAACATTATCAACTAATGGTGTAAAATGAGACCCTCTATTTTGAACAATAAGCATAGTTTTCTCTCCTTATTACTATCGTTATAGAACCCTGTCTTTCAAATCTGCAAGTAATATTAACATTTATTGGCACTGATACACGAATAATAACAAGCTCTTAGTTTGACACGTCAAATGGTTGCAAAGTGCAAATAAGCCTTGACCCCACTAATAACACACTTGTCAACTGTGTGTGATGGATAAATGGAGCATACATAACGCAGTGTGCCCACAACGCAAAACCACTGCACACACATACACAGTCACACACATCTGACAACTATGATACAGCTGTTAGTTTTTATGATGATGATGAAAATAATGATTCTCATGATGTGTCTCATCAGTGAATGCATACATCTCCATATGGCTCATTATAGGGAAAATGGCCGCATTGAACTCTGCAGCATTTGCTACACACCCTCTCAAGAGTGGCAATCGTTCTGCGAGGAGTGACTGCTGCCACTGTTGCCGAGAAGAATCCTGGGTACAAAAAAATCTTTCAACCACAAAGTCAGGTTGAGAGAGATGGGCTTAGGCCTGAATCTGACCTCCATGCTGTGATTGGGTTAATAGAAATAATTGTAAATAATGACATCAACAGCAGATTTAACAAACATGTCATTTACGTGTAAAATGTAGAAGTAAATCATTTCCTTTTAACGGAAACATTCTGTTCACTTCCGTAATGGTGGAGCGCACAGTGCAGAGAGAAGGCCCCATGTTCAGCACGTGTCCTCCCGACGTCCGTCTCTCTTTATCCACACGTCTGGCAGGTCCGGCTTGCTGTTTGGGAGAATGACCACTTCCTCACCCTGGCTTGTGTTTCCCCTGCCACAATTGTCATAATACGTTTCTTTCAAGGACAGCCGCAGTGTGTCCCTCTTTCCATTCAGGTGTCCTGGCTGTAGTGGGGCATCCCCGTCTTCTTCTTGTTGCAGTGTGCTGGATGGTCCTGGTTCTATCTCACTCAGACATGTTTCATTGGAGTCTTCCAAGCCCTCGCAAGAGCTCTGGGACTGGAAGGAGCAGAATGCTGTGTGAGAGCGATCCTGGGACTGGAACATCTCTTCTGCAATGTCCTCCTCTTTATGGAGATTCGGGTTGTCAGTGGTGTCCATGGCGTGGCTGATCATGGTCTCTTCCATGCTGGAAGAAGAGGAGAAAGACGGGTCTTGCCAGTTCTTTACACCACAAGTTTGACCTCTGCAGGTTTTGCACAGCAGCCGGCTTTGGTCCAGGTCTGCCTGCAGACCGCCAGGCTGGTGAACGTTCCGTTTGTAGGGAGACGATGTCTGCAGGGCCGGTGTCTGTTGACAGATGTTGTGCCCGTGGGTGCACTCTGTCTCTTCACTGTCAGCTTCCAAGCTGTTCCCCACAATGTCTCTGCCACAGTATTCAATCTCATCCGAGAGGACCGAGGGTCTGTTGGACAGTTTGCTAGTACAGGTGCTGTTTTCAAAGCTGTCGCTCAGCCGATAGGCCAGAGGCTGCAACTCGTACTGCTCAGGCCCACGTCCTCCCACCCCTCCCTCAATCTGTTTCTGCCTCTGCTGCCGTTGGTGGTTGGGGTAAAGGTAGCCGCCCACATCTCTGTCGTAATTTCTCCTCGCTCTCAGCTTACCAAACGCCCCGTTTGCAGCTGAGGCTGATGAGCAACTGGGTTCTGCCGCCTGGCATGACATCAACATGTCAGTCTGATCAGACAAACATGGCAGGATGCTCTTTCCACACTTATTTTGAGGTCCAAAAAAACAGCACAGTGACTGGAAAAAGAAGGTAGCGAATCCGCATGCTACACATTTTACCAAAAAGAGGAAGATCCCCAGTTTTCTGAACAGCAAGGTGGTGGCCGGAAGCATGATGATACCCATGCAGAAAAACGCACCAGCACCGATCGCTACAGGACATCCCATTCGTTTTGTGGAGTGAGCTACTTTCCCGATCCGATCCGAATGTGGCGCCAAGCTGTATGATATGCAGTAGTTGGAAATAAAATCAACAGATAGCCCAGCCGCTAAAGATATAAACAGGGCCTCAATTCCGCTCAGCTGCCACTCCAGTAGAACCAGTAGACCGACTGTCACAAAAACACTGCCCCCTACAGCTGCAGTGCCATATAAACTCAGTGACAGGTTCCAGGTTGTAAGGAGCAGTAAAGAGAATGTGAGAGCTACAGAGAGGCCGGCAACAACCAGAGTTTCAGAGCTTAGTGTTTGTTGAAGATCGAAAAGAGACAGCTGGCTGGTGAACCAGCCATTCTGCAACCCCGCTGGTGCTCCCGCCATTTCTGTGTTAAACCAAGTCAGTACTTCTCTGAAAAAGAGATTGGTTCTGCTAAAGTTGAGGCTGTAGAGGTATGTGGTTCTGATTGCCAACACGAGGCCTGCGATCTGGCCATCTGACTGAAAATACAGACCTCCCCTGTGAGCCAGATGGCCCTGAGCATACCTTTCTGCCAGCATCATGCTGAGGCAGTTCTCAAAAACCATAGGTGGGTATGGGAAGCTGACGTTATTGCAACAGACGCTTGGAGCTTCATCACCGTCTGAGCAGCGTCTGACAGAGACCCACTGGACCAGCTGCTCCACCAAACAGATATCTGTTATGTCTTTATCTTCAGGTGGTGTGAGGGAATAAAAGCTTTGGTTCTGCACCCGCCCACACAGGTCCCTCAACCACATTTGAGAAGCTTGTCTACTCATGTTGAAATCAGGGTCAAGAATCAAAGTGCCGTTGCTCCTTGGGTTCAGGTGGTCCCCGTTATCAGTTGGTGTGACGCCCCAAACAAGTGTCAAGGTAACAGGCTTATCTTCTCCTTCTCTCTGTCGCTCAAACATAAACATATGTCGATACTCGGCATCGTACCTCTCAAACGGATGACTGGAGCGAAAAAGCTGACTGACCCGGCTGTCAAGGTTCGGCAAGGTCATTCCGGGGTCAAAGCAGGACATGTACGTGCCACCCGCCGCAAGCACGGCAAACCAGCACACCCAAATGTATCTGAACTTCACCACTCCACAAGGCAGAATCTTCAGGAATAATAAGTCGGAGGTGTCTGTCAAACCTCTCTTAAGCTCTCTCAGTTTTCGCCCGAGGGTGAAGAGGCATCGCTTGCGTGAGCTTGTTTCCCAGAAACTACTTGTTTTCTTGGGGCAGCATGGCTTCCATCTTCGAACTGCTGCAGATCCAGAGGACGCTACGTTGTGGCGTTCACACAAAATAAACGAGCAGGGCAGCCATACCAGCGCCAAGAGTGAGCTGATGAAAGAGGCCGTTCCCAAATATACAGAGAAACATCGGATTGCTGTGATGCTGCTGAGATAGCCACAGAAAAAAGCAGCACTGGAGGTCAAACCTGAAGCTACAATCAAGTACCCAACCTCTCGCAAAGCCCTGTTCACTCTCTTCTCAAGAGGGGCGGAAGGGTTTTGGGATATCTGCAGTTTCCAAAAGTCTGCAAAGGTGAAAACCTGATTGGAGCAGCTTCCCAAGAGAATAAGAGCCGCGGAGAGGTTCACCATGGGGAAGAACGTCAGACGAAATACCACTTTGTAGAAAAAGTAGGCGGTGAGGAGGGATCCAGTGATGGCGATGACAGATAATGCTACGCTTAAGAGCGAGTGAAGGTACATGACCATAGTGAGGAGAAGGGACACAACGGCAAGAACAGGATACACAGAATCTCTTGCAAGGTAGTACTTGAACAACATCTGCTTGATACCAAAGTCCATGCCTGTGATAGTGGTGTTGTGGTACGTCAGATCCCTTCCTTGAAGACTGTTCATGTAAATTGTCACCATGTGTTCGCCTTTGTCCAGGGGCAGGAACAGAAGGCTGTACTTTAGCGTCGGGATCTGATATTCAACCGTCTGTGGGCTGAGGAAGTCTTTGTCTACTAGAAAATGCAAGATGTGGAACACCACGGGGGACTGTTTGCAGCGGGAGGGGACGGATGAGCAGCTGCCGTATTTGGGTCTGTCCATGCACGTCTCCACCAGATGTCCTTCATGATAAAACGGCGCACAGAACCGCAGCAAGCTCAGGGACTCTGATACCTGGGAGAAGGGGAACAGAATGAAGTCTTGATGTTCTCAGTGCTGACAGGATTATTGATGTCTCAAACTCTGAAACCATGCCTGTGCATGGTGCAGCTAAATATAGTGTGAGATGTTTTGTGTGGCGGCGGGGGGGTTGGGTTGGGTTTTATGCACATGTTTCTGAGGAAACTGCTTTTCTGACCCATCTTAACTATTTCAGGAGGAACATGAGGCAACTGGGGCGCAGATAGGGTCTGAATGTCTTGCTAATCTGCACCCGTCTGCCTGAACATAGTATGCACCACTACTTCCTGGTCTAGAAGATGAGTGTTCCATTTGCACATTTGTAAAACATGGGTTTAACTGTAGTTTTCTGATTATCTAAAAAAAAAAGTGATTAATGGTTAATCTACCTGTTGTGAGGTGAGGCTGAGACAGCAGGAGGCATTGGTGAGGACAGCCAGGTAATTCCCTAAGGACCAGCTGGGACAACAGCCCCCCCTGGACACCATTTCTTCAGCCTCCACTCTCATATGCTGCTGGCACAGATCCTGGAACTGTGCTTGGGAGCGAATCTGAATAAAAGGCGAGATATTTTGGGAGAGTATGGACATTGTTTGGAGACACATTTTCCCCAAAAAAATCATGGACTCAAAAAAGTAGGGGATTGCTGCGCACCCTAGCCTGTTCCATCTCGCACATGGCGTGAATAGACTTCAGGCTCCACAGGCTCGCAGAGTTCTCCGACCGGAACACCAGCTGTGCCAAATGCTCCCCTGTGTGAGACGGACAGATGGAGGAGTAAGTAGAGAATGTGAGGCACTGCTGAAATCAAACACGTGAGTAACCCATATAATATTGTCTGATGGAGAGCTCTCGATGTCGCAGTCAGCGTGTCTGAGCAGCATGGCCACGATGACGATAACCTGAGGGACGGTGACCCACCCGGAGTGTCACAGAGGAAGGTGTCTGCAGATGAGTCCTTGGCCAGCATCCTCCTGGCACGAAGTCTCGGGGAGACCTGGCTGCCATCACCACTGACAGCACCCCTGGAAATGCGTCATAAGTATGAACACACACACACACACATTGAAATGTTTCTGCTTGCTTCCTCTATGTATCAGGTTCGAAATGAGGCATCTAAGATCTAACAGGACAGCGCCACCATACCAACCTGAGCTGCTGCGGTAAAGGAGACAGCATTTTGCCTGGGCCTGTGTTCTCTCTCAGCTTGGACAGGCTGGACTGCCGAACTGCAATGTATGTGCCTCTCGGCTCAAAGCCCTGAAACGTAAATCAACACACACACACGCAAATATTGAAGCTAAGAAGACAGCATGAATGCTGATTCACAGCACTGAGGGTGTGGTCTGGCTAGGCAGGAGAGGCCCTGCCTCACTTGTCATCATGTGAATGAAAGAATGCAAAAAAAAAATTTTATGGTTATATTTATCAAATAATTTGCACTATCAAATTATTTTTAAAAATAGACATAACCCGTTGCCAATCAGATGATAATTAAGCTAAGCTACTCTGTAGTGGTCATACGTTTGTAAGTCTGATTGTACTGAAGTCGGTGCCTCACCAGCCATGAGCCTCACCACACATCATTGATTCACTGGAGACTCCAAGTGCCACGCTACAAACAACGCAAGGAATATTTTTTTGGGTCAACAAGAGATTGTGCAATGGCATAAACAAGCTCAGATCAGCAGGGCTGCTCAAGTGAGAAATTCGATTCAGTCTAGCTGACTTGATCTGACATCAGAGCCAACAGGGTGTTGGTGAGCACAAATGTAATAAGAGAAACAATAATTAGCAGCGAGCCAGGAGTGGAGTGGCATATCTGTAAGGGGAGACCTCTGCGTCTGTGAGCGCGGGCGTGGGTGCTAGCACGCAGCCTGTCTAGCGCAGATTGACTCACCAGCAGTGGGTCCGAGAAGTCTGGCAGTGGGCCGATGAGAATGCCTGCCAGAGAACAGCTGAGCAGCAGCAGAGTGCAGCTTAGCAGCACTGCCAGAGGGTGCTCCACTATCACGTGGGTATAACTGCCAAGCAGGGCCACACAGAGTCAGCATCAGAGGGAGTGGTCATCGCTTTTTGGGTTATATCGCAAACATCTGAGAGATTCATACCTTTGAATGATGCAATACAGCCCTCCATCCCTAAAACACAACAGACTCATAACATCTCACGTTCCCTCACAAATTGCAGTTCTGATTGCAGTTGCACTCAAGAAACGGATTCATTTCTACATCTCACCTCACGCTGACCACATGCTGCTGAGTGGATTTGTGTGTTTCATGCGAGCCGTGCAGCCAGTGACATCTGACGGCCCCATGGCAAGGAGCCTCGTGGGCGGAGCCACAACCCTGTCGGACGTCTCTGACAGAATGTTCCGCACAGGGACCTGCCCGCTCTGAGCGACAGTCGTGATACATGTTTGGTTTGAACGGCTCCTGCCGTTGTCCGCGGCTGTGCTGTGGGAGATCTGTGACTCCGGCACGGGACATCTAAAGGAGAGGGACAAAGGAAAAAAAGGCGCTAATGCTGCAGAAAAGGAGGAGCTGATGCTGAAGAATAACATGTCACTCAAGAAGCGCAACATAGGTTTGATGTATGCTGGGTGTTGTTATTAGATTTCATCATTCTGACATGTTAGCGTATTTTTGGCTCCACCTGTCAAATTTTGCTCGAGTCTCACCACATGGGTGAGACACACTTCCAGTTAATGTTTGACTATCATGGTCCGTCTCTCCCACACAGCCCACAGGACAGTCGGTGCTCACTTGGTGATAAAGCTGGCAGGGCGATGAGGGTACGCTGAGGCTGCTGCAGCTGTCGCACAGCCCTGCTTCGGACTGGATGGCTGTTAGCGAAGCCTCGGTAAGGCACACACTGTCGGGGGGACAGAGGGAGACCGCTGGGATGTCTCTGAGGGAGGACAGGAGGAGGCGAGGGTGAGAAGCAGGGAGACGAGAGCAAGTCAAATTTGAGCAACTATTTTTGAAATGGTGGAAAGAAGTTGAGGATATCTTCTAATAGAAAATGCCTTCCAAATCTACCCTCACCAAGCTCACTATTTTAAATCAGAGATTCTTCCTGACAAGGTTCACCACACCTCATATCCAATTCAGCCAAGAATCAAGCGCTGAGCAGAGCTAATGAGGAGCAGAATAGATTTGTGGGTTTGACACAATGCGGCGAGTAGGAGCTGTGTAAGGCCGTGTAAGAGGGAAGGGGCATGACCCAGAGAGAAAGTGAGAGTGTGTGGATGAGAGAGAGTAAGAGATAAATAAGAGGTGACATCACCGACTCATGTCAACACCTCGTCAAAAACCTGGAGTGACGCATGTTGGCGTCTGTGCCTGAGGTTATATTTCTTGCAGTGACTCAAACGCTCACACCCTGATTCCTGCTCCTTCAGAATCCTACATCACTTCATCGTGTTGGGAGTTTAGACAAAGGGGTAAATTTGCCGTTCCTCCAGACTGCGGTTTGCACCTTCAACTCTGGTTGCCAAGGTTCTGAGGAGTTGAGAGGAGTGCTGTGCATCCGAGCCGGCTGCGGGAGGAGGAGGGGGCACCAGGGTGCCACAGCCTGCCACATGCCTGCTATTCCACAGTTGACTGAGTGCAATTGCGCTTCCTGTCTTGTCACTATGGTGATGCAGTAAGTCAACACTGGCAAAATGACATTGCACGCTTTTATTTGCATCCCGTAATAAGTCACAGATAATGCGCCCGCTATTGAAATATTTACATTCAGCAGTGTGGGGATCAGGGCTCTGATACTGGGAATTAACCGATGCCAAAATCCAATATTTCAAAAGGAAATAATCCTGCAATGGATGATAATTCCTCCGTCTCTAAGGACATGTGCTCTGAGCAAAGCGTGGCAGGCAAAAGCAAAACAGAGGTCATCCATATTTCAGCACATGAGTGCAAAAATACATCCAGGACAAAGGTGCTGACCTGACATGGGGTCCCTGAATACCTCATACATAGGAATACACACCGAGGAGGAGGCAGAAAAGCTGCCTGTATCTCAATCATGGTGTCTGTTCACATGATGACACTTCTTCCTCTGTGATGTGTCCCATGGTGTGATTACATGTCCAATATGCATATGGGTGTGACACACAAGGTGCTAGCATGGAAACACTTTTTAAAGTTTAATATGAGGCATCTCTGCCTATCTTTGCCCCCAGCTATCACCCTTATATCTGTGTGGCTCTGTCTGTGCAGCAACACCTGCAAGTGTCATTGGCAACATTGTAGATTTTGTGTGTGTGTGTGTATGTGTGTGTGTGTATCAGAGTTGCGGGTGCTCTGCTACACAGAAACGTGTTGATCTGTTTTGTCAAAACATTTCAACATACTGCACTTAGACAGACTTGGGTTTCCATCCTACTAATTACTAATTAATCTATTCCTCGTGCTAAGTTAAGAGATTGATTTCTACAAAAAAAAGCAGTATCTTCAGGGTGATGCTGGTGGTGTTTGTCGCTGACCTGTAGTATATTTAAGCTTCATGAGTCCTCGACTATTCGACAATTTCAATAACCATGATGATACGACATAAAAGTAGTTACAAATAATTACTGGTAGAAAGTAAGTATCATCCTGTTCTTTCTGCTACGCAATCATGTTGTTGCCAGTATAAACAGCTGGATTTAGACCTATATGCAAAATATTTCTAACGTCCACATAAAGGGAGACTTTCGTTATTGCTTGTTCTAATGAATGTGATGGCATCACGGCATAAACATCGTCATATAGTGAGAAAAAGCAGGAAAACGACGCACCTTGGGCAAACCCCCTGTGTTCCCCTCGCATCTGTAGCACATCCGTCCATCACAATAGCATCCGGGCTGCGAGCTGCCGTCGAGCCAGCATCCATCTCCCCTCCTCCTTTAGCTTTTCACTAAATAACACAAATCCCCTGTAACCTAATCTGCGATGATTTCCTCACGGTCGCCGTTTTGAGGAGGAGCAGAGATGCGGGCTCGTTTCTGCTCCTCCGGAGCGGCACCGGGGCCGTTTGGGTTAATCTGCCCCGAGCCGCGCTCTGATTGGCGGAGAGCGCGGTGATGCTGAGGACGCTGCCTGCGCTCCGGCCAACCGGCCGCGGAGTCCGGGCCGGTACGGCGGCTGACGCCCGCCGCTGGGTGTGATCAGAGCCCAGACACACTCAGGCTATAATCATAACGAATGAGTCAAATGTGACCCCCAGCTGGGCGATAATACTCGGTGAGTAATCACTTCAGAACCGGAGTCACTTTATTGGAACCGCACATAACGCAGTAGAGAGTAGCAGCTTTCATGTTCACTGCGATTAAAAAAGTGCCTGATTATGAAATGTGACAAGAATAATGCAAATACCTCAATATGCGACATCGTAAAAACACACAAAAATACTCTTTTCTGTTTGAAGAAATCCCCACACAAGCATCCATATCACTAATTTTTCCAATCCCTGCTCTAACAAACACTGTGACACACTTGTTGGGGTCCAATGAGCAGGACTGTTGCTGGAGCTGCTTTTACAGAATTAATGTCCTACATTCACTTGTATATGTTACATTTAGGAATTATTTTTCAACACTTGACATCTGTTTTTAGGCCAAATACAGCTGTATGTAAAGGAAAAGCTGTGCGTGTGTGCGTGTGTGCGTGCGTGCGTGCGTGCGTGCGTGCGTGCGTGCGTGCGTGCGTGTGTGTCACCACTGCTTCTTGGTGAGGGGCGACCAAGAGCTTGAGTGAAAACAGGAACAGAGCCATGCAGGGCGCAGTGCTGCGTGACGAAGGCCAGAGCAGTGTGTGTGGCAGCACAGACCTGTGTGTGTGTGTGTGTGTGTGTGTGTGTGTGTGTGTGTGTGTTTTCACGCG
>OMPJ01021062.1:0-19635 GCA_900312935.1 Carapus acus
GCACACTGTTTTATGTGTGGCCTCAATGGATTATGTCAGCCGAGCCACTGGAGGCACAGAATGAGGAGCGATCACACAAAAACATTGTCAACCAAAATTCAAAGATTCATTAACAAAGGTCATTTCCATGACAGCCAATGCATAATGGACGGCCGCAGTGCTTCATGTCGCCATGGAAATAAGAGCAGGCTGGGTAAAAATGTCAAGCTTTTTGTAATTTCGCAATCTCAGCAGAGGCTCTTGGAATGCAATCACGTAGCCCCCGCTGGATTTCCCCGGGCCCTACGGTAACAGTATCAACAATTAAATAAACCACACAAAGGATAATTCGGCAAAAGGACATCCAATGCAGCAAGCTAATTTGAAATGTTTACGCCCGTTAATCCCGTTGTTAGGAAAGAAATACTCCCTTTTTCTGCACATAGGGGTGATATGATCAAGGCAGGCAGTGGCCCTCAGGAGCCAAGGCTACAGCAACCCTGAAAACCAATAATGGTCAGAGGTCAGCAAAGGGGAAGCAGAGATCCAAGTCCCGTCCTATTGTGTGACACGCAGCCTTCGTTGGCTCGCCCCAAAGGCTCAGTGTCAGTGTTAACACTTCAAACACTCAATATCTTCACAAAACACAAAGGACACAACTGCTTGCCATCCACATCATTTCTTCCAGGAGGGGAGATATGGATCCATCCCAAAGGTCACTGCCAGCTGAAGTTTCGATGATTAAGCCAGGCTTTGTTGTTTGACTTTTCTCCTGTGGAAATATCTGCCTTTGGCTTCAAATTGAGCACTGTAGATTTCTTTACTGTTATTAGCCGTGTTTGGCGTCGCTACATTTAAAGTAGTCGCAGTGGGGGAAATGCTGTTTAATGTTCAACAAGGAGGGGGAAATGTTGGATTAGTAAAAGCTGTGTGAAAATAGTCAGTTCTGCTCTTTTGTGCGTTTTGAAGCTTCAGTGCATGGCTGAATAAATAATGTCACCGTTGTTATCGGGATAAATGACAGAAGAAGAGAAAAAGTGTGGAACTATGGGGGTGGTTTGGGGAGCGGCTGGAGTTGCTGAATGTAACACACCTACAAATGCCTCTCAGGCTTATTTATCGCACAACTTCTTCCACAAGGTTTCATTGTCCCGCCACTCTTGAGCCCACGAGCGCTGAGCCTGGAAGTGTTTAGACGGGCTCCACGCTGCCACCCGAGCGAGTTCAACCGCGTGCCGGCGGAACAGTCAAAAGGCGGCATTGTTACCAGACAACTGAGCCCGACATCGACTCTGGTCCACATTTATGGAATCGTGCAGCAGAACACAGACACTGTCACTGACTAATCTCACAGGACGGGGATCCGATTTCAAGCAGCGTGGACGATTGGAGGATTAATCTGGTTAGCTTCCTGTTTGGAGCCCTCCACTGTTCCACTGTTCGTGCTTTGGGCGTAACGCAAAGGGATCTCCAGTTTCCATGGAATGTTTTCCCGTTCCTGAGGTGGTGATAAAACACCTTATTTTATGGGTCGCCGATTACTCACTGTATCCCGATGTCTACGCAGATACCAGTCTTAGCCGGGACAAAACCAGAGAGTGTGTTTTTGCATCTCTCTCTCGTCCGTCCCTCTACAAATGAATACGCAAGAAATAAAGAATAAATCCTCAAAAGTGTTGTGGATAAATATATAATTGTTTGTTCAAGTATGTTTCGCACAGTATGAGACCTTCCGATTGCTGCGTGGAGTAGAATGCACTGCAGGCAGTCTCTTGAGGGAAGGTCTCATTTTCTGCCTCACGCTGTGAAATATTCAGTCCGGCCTGAAATAATATGGGACTCGTTTCAAGGCTTAGCACTTTTCAAATATGCCGGCAATAATGGACAGCACATCCAATGAAACGCAGCCTCTCAGAGCGAGAGGACGCAGAGGTTTTCAATCCACAGCCCTGGTTTCACGTAACTCAGTGGAGTCGATGGCCCCGTGTTATTTGCTCAACAACCAGTCGACAGCGGGATGAGCTTTATGAATTCCGGTTTGGAGTTTTCACTCAGTGCATACTGCCGCCATGATTTGGTCTATTAGAAACAGAACGCACCAAAATTGAGGTCGATGTATGAACTCTTAGAACATATAAACTCCGAGTATGTGACATGAAAGACGAATGGTGGCAAATTATGATTTAATTTTCACAGTCCATCATTTTGCACTTAATCACGGGATTTAATGTAGCCTCCGAGGGAAAAGGGCAGAAAATCAAGGATGCAACATCGATGCATAGAAATGGAGTGCGGAAGAATGCTGCGTGGGAGGGAGGGTGGCACTTTGGTAAAAGGGATTCAGGGATTTAGCAATCCCACATCCTCTCAGCCCGTCCTTCATCTCTAATAATCAAGCTTGGCCACAGAATATCCCTCTGAATAGGAGCTGGGAGGTGTGGGGGGTGCCTGTCTGCCCCTCACTCATCCTTAGACTGCCAGTCGTGGGTCTTTACTCTTGAAGTCCTCTGTCACATTTATGGCTTCAAACGTTAAGCACAGCCTTTCTAACCGGCTGCCATGTCTTTTGTATTATGTTAGCATCAGATGAAGGGCAGCGTGTCTCATGTGAAGCCTCGAGAAGGCTGGGACGCACACACGCCGAACTGTCGGCCGAAAAGGCCATGAAAACAAGGCAAACTCATTTCAGCCCGAGGTGCGGCGTAGCGGTGTGTGTTCTTTGGCAGCCGCTGGTGCACGAAAAGACAAATCCTGCATGTGAGCGTAATGCAATGTAATTTACTTTATTTTCCAGGGCTGTAGACTGTAGATCAAATTATGATAAAGCTGTCATTACAATGGATAAAGGAAAAGAGGGAGAGAGAGACAGAGAGAGAAAGAGAGAGAGAGAGGAGTTTGGAGGCAGCACAGGCTGCGCCTCTGTTTTAAGTCAAGAGGCCAGTCTGCTGCAATCCACAGTCACACTCCACACCTAAGCCCCCTGAAAAGCATGTGGACCTGCCTAAATCATTCCACACATACACGCCCAATTATTTACAATTAATCTGTGCACATTGATGAATGTAAGCCGTTTGCCACCCTCATTCAGCTGTATGCAGACATAGGATCCACTGTAACCTCCTGCTTTGTATCCACATTAAACTCTTGTAATAAAGCTTTGATGCAACATTTCAATGCTGCTCTGAAGTGTTTTCATGTGCCACCAACCAAAATCAAGGTGGTGAAAAAAATGCAAATAATTCTGCTTGGTGTTATTTTTATATTCCATTCTATTGTTGTTTATATTTTGTATTGTTAATATTGTCATCCTTTGACATCATGTACATTGAAACTAAAGTGCAATTAAAATTAAAGCAGCACAATTATCACCTCGCTGTCATACGTAATAACGTGCGACGTCGCTTTAAAATTGTGATCTGAGAGTAATGCGAATTATTAAAAATACTCCATGTACGTTGAAATTCACTCTGGAACCTGAGACGTTGTCAGCTCGGTCCTGCTGCAGCACCAGACGGGCTGCGGCTGGATGTTGGAGCTCCAGCGGCCACTGAGCGGCGCTGCAGCCCGCGACATGCGCGCCCGCGCCGGCCGGGCTCCCTCCCGCAGCCCCGCGGGCCAATCCACTCACTCGCTCCCGTGTCGGGTTACGGTGACAAGGGCTCTGTCTGAACCGCGACTTTTTTAGAAAGATAATATTACAGGTAGGTGCAAGCCACGGACCGTGTCACTATCGATGGACAAATTAAGCATTGAAAAACAAGACCGTGACCCAGAAATTCTCGCTTTAATCGGGTCACCGTGCTCGTTTCCAGCACTGAGTGATAATGGCAGCTCCCTGTCTGCCGCCTCTCCAGGCTGCCCGCCCCGCCGGTGGCTTTGGGGCCGTAAAAAATGTCCAGCAGGGCGCCTTGTGAGTGAGCTGCCCCCCTCCACCAAACTACCTTTGTCCACGTTGGAGCCCCGCACACTCACCGATAGATTTCATTGTGTTTCTTGTGGAAGATAGTTTTACTCTCCCAACCTGCAGCTAGAAGGCCTTTGTATGCGCGGAATGCTAGCCAGGATGAAAGCTAATTAAACGTGTGAAAAATCTAAAAATCAAGCCTAGTTGTGGAGATCAAAAGCAAGTGTATGTGGTTTTGTGATGTTTTTCGTCTTTTTTTTTTTTTTTTTTTTTTTAAGAGAGGGTTACACTTGTCTTTTTATAGAAACTACAACCTTCTACCATAAGGTGTATGTGCTCAGACCCTGTATGTATATATTTAGCACCCAGCCCCTGTGAGTGTTTTAGGGACACACAGGACAATTATAATCCTTAAAAATGTCAAATCTCATACAGAAATAAAGACTAACAGTCATTTCCCGTTCCAGATTGGCGCAGGGCTACAATATTTACCTGAGCACCGCCATCCAGTGTGGACTCGTCCGTCCAAAGCAGTCAGAGGTGCGACACAGGCTAATATTTCTCTGAAATAGGCCGAACGGAAAGTGTTTTGCTCCTACAGGGTTTTGTTCAGGGTTCCGCTGAGAAAGCCCATTGCAAAGTTGGGCCTACGGCCAACTGAGATGGATTCTAGGGTGGAACCCAAACAGATGGGAAATAGTATAAAGGTGGATGCAAGGTCAATCTGAGCTTCAGTGATAAAGCTGTGGGCACTGCTCATAGCGGTGTTTTAAAAGTTGACTTAAGAAAACAGATTGTGTGGTCAGAATAAACTCTTCAGACCATATTGGACCCTTTTTTTCCCAGGCATCTTTTGTCTATATTGCCACAGGCGGAAGCAGCAGACACCAAATGGTCAAAAAATAGTTAGCATTATGTTTGTCTGGGAATCGGCAGACTGGGGGTGTTGATTTCCAGCGGGTGGGTTTTCCTTTGTCCCATTTTGAGCTAACCCAGATTTTCTATGCATAACAGGGGGAACAGCTGATCCAACTACCAGTAACCCGCTAATTCGACGGCCGAAGCACTGTGCAGCACGTGGCACCATCAGGCAGGTAATTAATATGTCTGCTCAGCGACGAACTTCCCCAATACATCTATCGTCTCTCTGCATGGTAACTGGAGAAGCTTATGTGGGATGCAGCAGAGAGCCCGGACTAAGAGCACATTTGTCCATTAGTAAACACTTCATGGGGTGTGTTGTGATTGGGGAGGTAGCAGGCGCGCCTCTCTCTGTCCAGTCGCAGTCATTTTTGCCCGTCACCTCCTCATCGCTGTAAAAACACTTGCTTTGGTTTGGTAGATTAACAGAGAGCCCCCTAATGGAGTAATTACACCGAGCCAAACATCTATTTTTCACCTGTGCTCTGCCATTATTCTCTGTCCCCTATCCACTCCATTGGAAGTCACTTACTCTCCTTACAATGAGTTATCATTGACTGCCATTTAGACGTTCTGGAGCAATTTGTCTTACTGAGGCCATGCGCTGGCCTCATTGCAAAGAACAATCATTCTCCTTCCAATATATAAAACATTCATGGGGAACGGGAAGAGAAAATGCCCACAAACAGATAGCAGAGAGTGGCTAATAGATACTATAAAGGTGACAGACAAGGAAAATAATGTGGAAGATTACACGAGCAGGAGCAAGGCAGAGCGTTCCCTACAAAGGCTTTGGCCAGCTGTGTTCCACCAGACGGACGTGTTAAATGCGAAGTGAGAAGTGTGTGCAGCTACCAAACCACTACTCCGTTTGAATTTAAATATGAAAACATTTAGATTGAATCACGGCCCTGTGTTTATTTGCATGATTATGTCTGTTGGAATTTAGTGATAGAATGTGGAATTGCTAATGGTCATTCATTCAACTGTAGTGGCACATTGCAGTTGCCCGCTTGTTTATTTTGTCTTTTCCTTCTTCCTGATTATGCTCACTATTGATTGCCTTTAAGGTCTGTGATTCCACACCCATACTTTCCCCAGCCTCATTTGTTCTTGTGTAGTATGTAAAAAAAAATGCCTCTCTGACCCTGTGACCCATAGGTCACCGTCAGCTTAGTTTCAATTACGTAGAACAAACCGGGGGGCTGTTGGTGCATTGCACCATGAAGTCAATAAAAACTGTTAAAACATTTCTTCAGTTAATTACATAATCTGCACATTTTGAACATTAAGATGCCCGTACGCCCTAAACACAGATCTTTTAACTGTGTGCCTTTAATGATAATGCCCTTATTGTTTTTTTGGTTTTTTTTAACCTCGTATTCAGTTACTTATCAGTTATTGTGCTGTAGTCTTTTTACAAGCATGTTGGTCCACTAAAACTACACCTTAGACACCGGATTGTCTGTGACACACACTTACCTCAGTGGTGTTCATTACCAAAAAAGGGTTAATCACACGCTTAACTCTGTTGTGTTAGATTAGTCACTCTCGCCGCCCAACACAATGACAAATAACCGTTATTCTTTTTCTTGCGCTGATAATCAGGACAACTTAGACATTTCTTACGAGCGCAAGTGAAACCATTAATCCTCCCTGATGCTGCTGATAAGTGGCGGCTGTGGAGTAATGGCCCTGTCACCTGGACCAGCAAAATATTAGAGCAATTAAAACAAAATGGCTATTATGTTTTGGGCGTCCCATCTATCCGTGTCGTCAGCAGGAATCCGTCACAAGAACAAGACAAGAATAACATTGGTTATGCTTATTTGGAATGTGTGGGGAATGTTTGGGAGGATGCATGTGACTATGTTTTCCCATTCCAAATGGGAGACATATCCAATAGACATGAACCAGGAGTGCTGTATTCCCAGACTACGTTTCATGCCGTGCACACAAGCACGCACACACTCGCAGACATGCATACATGCATACACTCACACTGTAATTTGCTGTTGTGTAAAATCTGTGTTGTTGGGGTGGATGTAAAAGCTAGAATGCGAATGGAGATTTAAAGGGACTAAATCAATTGCAATGATGAAACTTGTGAAAACCTTGAGGCGAAGTATGCACTTAGTAACTCTAACAGGACAGAGATGAATAATGAACATTAGTGATGCCAATGCCTGAATACGTAGGATGTTTTGATCCACACCTTTAGTAGTGGTCGATGCTGCTACAGATGTAAGTGTATGTATTGTAGAATGGAAACATCATGGGAACCCTTTTATTATTTAAGTCTTACTTACCTGCCAGGAGACTATGTGAAGACCTCGTGCAGGCTAATTGAAATTCTCCAATTTAATTGTCTTTTCCGTCTTCATAGCTCCATGTCGTCTTGGCCGTCTCCAACATTAATCAGTTGTTGATATAGATTCCTAGAAGTGTTAGCATTCTAATTGACAGGGAGATGATAAACACGCCTAATTGAGCCTTTGACAGATTATGATTTTAGATTATTTGCTCATTTGCGTTCAACAATTACTGCAGGTAACATAGAATTACAGAGAGTGAGCCTTGTTGCCCTCCTTGCCAATTTGTTTACGTTACTGGCACAGTGATCAAGTCCTCCTTGGAGTCTGAAAAAGCTTTAAAGCTCAGAGTAGGTTCCACACTGGGTTGGTGGTGAGTGATGTTGATGGCAGCAGAGACATATCTTGTGGTCTTGTGCCCACAAAGGTTTGGGGAACCACAGCTCATTAATCTCTCAGGTTGATGTTGAGTCATTTTATGGTTTGTCCCAGAATTCAGTCCCGTATTCGAAACCACCCTCATTGGCTGATTGACCCAAGAAACAACAATGCAGGCGCAGAGGTGTTTACCCTTTCCATGAACAGTTGAAGATGAACACCATGACAGTAATATGTCTTGTTGGACATGAAACATTCGACACAGCAGACTCACAGCTCTTTGTCATAACTGCTCTCGATGTGCAGCGTTTCTTTTAGCTGTGGCTCTGTTTTGATCACAAGGTTTTGGGGGCCTAACTTTAAAATCCTCCAAAGCCCATTTTGGCTACTCTTTGTTTAGCCCATTGGCATTCTGACCCCATGCTTCACAGACTTTGAACTCAAAGCTTGGAGAAACCGCGTCGCTCCTTTAAACACATTATCAGTGAGCTAGGTTTTTAAGAATATCACTAATCATCTTAAGGGTTTAGTGCAGTGTGGCAGCAATCGTAAAGCTTCTGGGCCCATTTACTTCTCTGCACTGCAGGGACCGTTCCATCTATGTATGATAACCCACTGGCAGCCAGGGCTTTGTAAATGTATGCAATCTTACATTAACACTGTCATTGTTTGCAGTTGCACAGGTTGCGACAGAGAAATGTCTGTCATCTCAGATTAAAGGTTAAGCCATTCGTTGGTACTACCAAATATGTTTAGTCCAACCATGGACAATCTTTCAGTGCATTCAAGCGGAGATGCAGCAAGTCTAGAGTCTCACGTGCCTGTTGAGAATTGGAGATTTGGAGCATTGTGCATATGTACTCAGATATTTACTCTGCTTCTCTCTCCCCTGTCAGCTTGCGTAGGTAAGCAGCAAATATCAAAAATAGAAATAATCCTCAGGTTTGTGCTTTATTGCTTCCAAATCCACTTGTGCGGCGTGTGGTCACTCTGCGGCTGATGAGAGAATGTCATGTGGAAAAGGAGTGCCGATAAGAGTTAATGGTACGCAGAGATAAATGTTTCATACATTGCTGTCAAAGAATGAGTTAGAGGTTTATTGAGAGAACAGGCTGTGTCCACAGTGCTGTCATTTCACAGGGTGGATGAATGTGGGTATTGGTCTGTCTAAGGTTGCCTGAAGAAGTTTTAATCAATCTAACTTTTACCTATTAAGGTAAAGTAGTTGTTTGTCCTGCACACATTAGTGCACATTATGTCAGTCACCAGTCGCAAAGGAGTCTGTGGGAGGATGTTTGTGGTCGTTTTAACAATAGCAAATAAGACATGGTTAGCTGAATTAATAGATGATCACACATTACAAATACCACTAAGATTAGTGATAATGCTCAAATTATTACTCGTCTTGTCTTTGCGTGATAGCAGCTGATTGATGTAGTATGCTGTTTGCTGCCCGGAAGAACAAATGTCTTCATTTGAAGTGCAGCTGCTTTGTCCTGTTAAATACCGTAAAGGACCTTTTTTTTTAAAGCTGCACAGTGTGTAAATCGACATTATTTCAGCAGCACGTCACCTGATCAGATCGCAGCGGGCACGTCCCATTGTCTGGCAGAAATGTGCGCACGTCTGATTGTGCTGTGAGGCTGCATGTGCCCCTTAGCTACTCTCACACCTCCGCAGTCGCGTCAGCCCTCGTGATTAAGATTTGGCACCTTCAATCGCATTGTCTTCATCTGGAAATATTTCAGCTGCATTTCTGCAGCGCTGAGGGGAGATGGAGATAAAGAGAAAAGGGAAAAACACACCCTGTTGTGTGAATCCTAGAGAAGGCCTTGAACCCTGCCATTCATCCCTTTCACTTCATCAGCTGAGTCTAATTGCCAGAGAGGACAGGATACCCAGGGCCCAATTGTTCCTTATCCTCTTTGGAGCCTCTGAGGCATGAAAAGCGAAAGGCCTGCTTTTGATCTTCTTTTTTTGTTAGTTTTTTCTTTTTGCCTCCCCTTCGCCCCTCATCCCCACACCACCCCCGTCATTCCCTACCATCCTTCCCCTTAGAGCGAGACACCCCTTTCACTCCGTGCCCTCTTCTTCATCCACGCAAAATAATTATCAAGCTCTGCTTCATCAAATAATGGTGAATATCGAGGGTCATGACTGGCAAGGTCAGGGGTCTGCGGGGACGGCCCGAGGACGTGGCGCAGCTCCCCAATTCGTCTCAGAGGCTTGGTCCTTGGTCGCAGCTACCTTTATATACCTTGACCCCAGATTTCATTTGTCTGTCCTAATGAGACCCTCTCATGCAAGCTCGTGCTATAGGGGTCTCGCAATGGCGGGGTTGCGAGGGGCCAAAGTACAATGAGACACAGGGCCGAGCTCAGACAAGGGCCGCATCTGTGCCATCTGATTAAGCCTTGGAAAAGAGCTCATGTGTCTCAGCGTCCCATAGGCTCTGGGAGCAGATCTATTGACACCTACTTGTCCTCTGCGGTCAACACCTCTCTGTGAGGGGAGCAGGCGCCCACAAGTTCTCGTTAGTGTTTGGAGAGGCAAAGTGCTTAACTGAAGTTATGGCGGCGGCGCCGCTTAAGGATGAAGAACAACACTGCACAATGCTGGAACATTCCTGGATACCGGGGAAATGGAAAGATCGATGTATCCAAAGCAAACGGCCATTCTTTTGAGGGCCTGATGAGCTCCAGTCAAAGAGAACAGTTTCCTCTTAACATCTGTGCCACACACCGTCTCGTGGAGTTTAGGAGGTACACCGGAGGTTGGTACTATTTTGAGTTTATTCCGCTTGTCACACATTTTATTTGTTGTGATCGTGACCTCTACGACAAAGCGCAAATCTCATCGGTTAATATTTATAGAGTTCCAAACAATGACAGCGAAAATGGCCAAAGCTAACGGCACCAGTGACGTGCCAACAAAGGGGGACAGCAGGATGCGCCGCAGATGGAGCACCAGTCACAAACAAAAACACAAGTAGGAAAACCAAAACCTTTAAGCAATCATGTAAAGCACGCCGAACATCTGAGCACCGTACGAGAACAAAGCGAGACTCCTGTCAGAGCATCGATCCACTCCTGAAGGCACACATACACACACGCACATCCATAGCACTCTGATTGCTCCCTGCTTCTCGCGCCCCCTCCCTCCCCCGCGCCTCTGACTCTCCTCTCTGGCTCCTTTCTGAGAATGTGCTTATCGATCCGGCCTACTTCGTCGGAGTTAACTCGCTGATAAAAACCCATGCAAGGGCTTCCAATGGTCTGAAAGAGTTTGCATGGTTGGTGAGAAAGCCGCATAAATCTGCTGACCAGGAGCTGACGGTCAGACGAAGCCTGGAGGAAACAGAGCACCAGTGAAGAAACTTGTAAAATTGTATAGTTGTGATATTTTGTTTTGTTCGTAATTACTTGCACCGTCGTTGATCAGTTTATGGCTTTAGTTCTGTAGACAGTAACAAGATGCTTCTTTTTGTCAGTTGAAGCTAATTATCGGTACAGATTTTTTTAACAATGATTTCACATTCGACACTAATCGGTAAGCAGAGCATTAGACACACATTGGATAGAGAAACTAGTCATTAACACTGTATCTTGTTTTCAGGTCACAAGACTCAATAAGTCAGAGGAAATCAGAGGTAACATAAAATCTGTAAAATTGATCATCAGCCACCAAATGTATGTGAAAAATTTACTTACACTTTTGTTCTATTTAAATCTGTCAGTTGCACCTGAAACTGTACATTAAAGCCTGCAATGCCTAATGTGATAAAATGCTCAATTATAGCTAAATGAATAGTCTAACGATAGTGAAATACAGGTTATTTTTGAACACGCTCACAAATATTCCATCCTGTGTTTCTGCAAAGAAAAAATGGAGTCATGTTTTGTGTGTCAGTATGTGAAATTCTGTCTCGAGAGTGTGATTACATTCTATGTCAGTTTGTGTATATTTTTGCAAGTGTGTTGTACTGTCATGTTTGTTGCCTTCCATGTGGGAGGGTCTGTCGAGAAGTAAGCCATCTGTAGTGTTCTGCCGAACGACATGTTGTAAAGCGAGATTTGAGAGTGTGGAGAGACTTGACTTGACAAATCTTGGCACATAATGAGACAGAAGGGAGTAAAGGCAGAAGTCTGTCCAGAGATAAACAATTAGATTTGTCCCTGAGGTAAAGGCCAGGCAATGCAAGGACTCTCAGACTAACAAAATCAATACGACTTCCAGTAAGAACACTCAGGGGGTAGAGCGATGAAGAGGTTAACATTCATTCCTCAGATTAGGACACACATACGCGCTGTGGTGCTCACCGTGGAATCAATATGATCGCTGTCACAAGGGATTCTTGTCAGTGTTGTGTACATCTGAAATTATGCGTTTGCTATTCAGCTGTTGCTGACGATTAGCCTAATGAGACATGATAACGCAGATCAGCAGGGATATCGAAGCCGTCGAAGCCAGTGCCGCTCAGCAGCCAATTGTGAGAGGATCTTAGAGGGGACAGCATTTGGGAATGGGACTTTCACACCCCGAGATAAAAACATAATGGAGCATGAGCAGTAGATGGAGTGGGCAGTCCCCACGCGTCCTGTCCCCTCTCAGGCCCTGCCCAGACTTGCAGGTCTCATCTCACTTCTTACCGCCACTCCCAGCAGGCCTCACAGGGCTAGCACTGCCAGGGCAAAGGAGTGTCGGACTGCTGGGGGAGACGGGGAGAGTGCGTGCGTATTTATGGGGAAGGGGGGGTCCTGCTCGGTCTTCACAGTGGCATCGAGCAAGCCTACAAAAAGAGCGTGAATGGCGGTTGTGGTGGCGGCAGGGTTGTGCGCAGGGGGGAGCAGTGACGACTCGCACACTACTGCTGTCACGAAGGGTAGCCCCCTCGGAGACAGCGATCCGCTGACCATAAAGGTGCGATTCGGAGCGGCCGCCAGCATGTTGCCTCATCTCCATGGAGACAGGGTGTGAGCAGGGGACGCGGGAGGACACGGCTCCCCCAACGGGCTCATCCCCGTTGGCCCCGAGCAGCAGTGGCACTCGGGGATGTGGCCCGGCCATCACCTGGCCTCCGGGGGACCGAGGAAGCACGACTCTGGCGACCTCCTGACAACAGGCCCGTCTGTCAGTGCGGCCTGGGGAATTTCAGGGGGAAACATCAGGCAGGGATTCATGTAGTGACATTGTTTGCGCCATGTCCTCATCCTGCCGGGAAGAACCACTCACAAAGCCCTACATTTTCACACATTACCTAATTTTATTTTCTTATTCAGTTGTTATTTGTATTGCACCCATTTTCATAGGAAGACGTCATTGTGGGCACTTGAAACCAGGTTGTTCTTTATGTGGTTTGTCTCTGACATAGTCTCTCAAAGTAAAGATGAACATATTATTAATGATTTAATAACGTGATGGAAATATTATGGCAGTAATTCTCATACTGCAGACTCTCTCAGCTGATGATAACACTGAAAACACTGTGTAGCAGTAAATTGTTGGGCCATTTCTATTGTTGTTTTAGGTTTTTAAGTTAAAATTTGTGGCAGCTGCTGTGATCATCTCACAGAATGCAAAAGCAACATGCCGGGGAAAACTGCAACATGGTATGACGGATAATTGCAATGTAAATTGGCATTCTGTCACTGCACACCATCAGTTTGCAAAAGGCAACCAGAGCGTGCAAACAACACAAATGTTATCAGAACTATCTGTTATTCGTGTAATGCCTCAAAAGCATGTCCACTTGTGTCAAAATATCTCAAGAGTAGAAGAAATATTTGTGCACCCTCGTGTCAAACTTTAAACGCGGCATTGATTCATAATGCATATTGTCAGAATAATTAATGTTTGCGGTGGTACTGTGGGTGGTTGTTGGTATTAACACGCCGAATTATCTCCAAGCGTATTCTCAGATCTATGTCGCTGTGTAAGGCAGTGCCATCCAAGCCGCTCCCCAGAGACACTTGCTTCGCATTATCTGACAAACCCAATACTGGGGATTCGGGCGAGGGTGGTGGTGGGTGGGTGGTTTGGAGGAAGGGAAGGGGGAGAAAAAAATCTGCTGTCTTCCTTTCAGCCAAAAAAAAAAGAAAAAAAAAGGGATTTTGAATGGAGTGGCGATTCTTTATGCAGAGCTGAGACACGACGCCTTCCAGACGGTGAGAGATGGCGAGTCCTAATAATACAGAGCTGTACAATGGTTCTGACAGGCGAGCAATAAAGCAATCAGGGTCCCAGGCATTCCAAATCTCTTTACCGCCCACCCTCTAACAGACTGGGAGATGGGCGGCTGACCTGTGGGCTGTCAATCATGGGGGGATACCTGCTGGAGCCTGATCAGGGAGAGCTGAGGGCACCGGTCCATCAGATCTGTTTTCACACTCCAGACACGAACATCGCAAGCATAACCAGACACACAGACGCACACACACAAAAAGCCCCACTGCCTCACTCTTAATTAGGAGAGGTGTGTGTCTGTGTGTGGTGCGAGGGGGCGCTGAGGGAGGTGGGGTGGGCTTGTTTGGTTTAAATGGGTTGGGAGAGTCTTGGATATAAGGGGGATTGGGTGCGGGATCCCAGCGAGACAGAAAATCACCTTTTCCCTTGATCTAGAAATGGGACATTGATCTGTCATAGTGTTTAGTACAAGCAAGAGCTCTTTCAGAGTTACATCTCCCTCTCAGTCTCTCTGCAAGCGTGTGTGTGAGTGGGGAGGGCTGTGGGGTATGGGGTTGGGGATTAAGGCTTGTTCATTAGCTATCTATTGCCCATTCCAGCAAATAGATCACCATAATACTGTGGTTTGTTAATGGCTTTCTGCTGTTTCCTCTAGAGTCGGCCAGTCTGAGGGCTCACTGTCTTTTCCTCATCCTCATCCTTGTCCTCCGCCTCTTCCTCCCTCTTTTTGCTCCCAGTGTGAATAGTCCAGTTCCCCTTTTTCCCTCCGGTGTCTCAGACAGTCGGTTTCAGCCCGCGGCCAAGTGTAGGTGGAGTCTGGTCTGTGTGGATTCACGTCAGAGACCTAAAAGCAACACGAGGAGAAAAGAAATCCTGCTGATGTGATGTTCTGCTCCACTGATGACTGGAATTGTATTGGATCTCCAGGCTCGGCGTCCAGTCTGTGCCAGGAAACATCTCAGTAAGAGAATTGCGTTTTGCCTCAAATACAGACATTGCCAGGTTCGTCTGGATGCCAAACGTCTACATACAGACAATGATGCAATTTGATCTCTACACATTGAGCTCAAATGTATGAAAGTGGAAAATATAAAAATAAACAGTGAATACAGTCACTCAGAGGCTTATCGTAACTCCCACAATACCCTCAGGTGATGGTTTTACCCTCTAACCAAGAAGAAGATTTAGTTTCACACAAATGTGTTTTCTGAATTCAAAGTGGATTTGGAGGATGCTGTGTTAGCTGCAGAGGAGACGCTCAAACGTTCATCTTCTTGAAAAGATATGTGCAAGTTAGCACAAATTTCTGACAGGACATTGTTCTTCATATGCACCGTTTTTCAAGGTATTTTTTTCTGGACCACCATATAGCGGTGTTATTATTTGTCTGCGGCAGCTACCACTGCTCTGCAAGGACTTTGCAAAGTTTTCTTACAAAAAAGAAAACATAGACACACACACAAATGGTGATGCGGTGCTTTTGTGTAATGTTTGTGAGTTTTTAAAGATTATTACATCCATAGTTATCCCTCAAGGTTTAAAAGCTAAGAAAGTAGTTTAATGATAAGTCCTGTCTAAGATGCGGGAGTCAGTTCTGTACTGCTGGCCATCTGTTTCAAAGCCTGAATTATCTGCACGTTGTTATTCATTTCAGGCGAGACTTACTCAGAAAGCCAAACGCGCGGCTCTGTTATCAGATTGACCCCCGTGTTGTTAAATAAATCCTCCTTGCAGTGTTTTACTTGAGTCAGTTTGCCAAGTGCAGTAGATTTGAATGGAGATTAACTCTTGACCTCTGATTTTTCCCCGACAAGCCGTGTTTTCTCAGTGTTACGTCAATAGATAAACCCACAGAAATATGTGGCACCAAAGGCAGAGAAACCAAAATATCTGAGGCCGTTCACATCATCGCCGAGGTTTAGCTCGGTTACCAGTTCACTGCGTACATCTCTGCAGTGTAATGTAATTCAATACAACGGCCCTCCAAGAATATATTGTTCAGCTCTGTTGACGTAGTGTCAGATTGATTGATTCCACTGCTCGGTAATTCAAGATTGACTGTGTTTGGTGAATGTAGTTTTTCATTCAGAGAACTTTGAAGTAAAAATGTGTTCCAACCACATCGCAAACCTTCATTGCAGTTCAGCAGTCCCTGGTCTTATGCAATAATTATCAAACATTCAGATTTTTGCAGCATCAGCAAGGTTGAAGTAGTTTGAGTAGGTCCAACTTGACATAAAAAATAAAGAATTTCGGGCAGCTGCAGGCTGAGTGTACGTTTGACAAACGTTGTGCTGCACAGACACAATCTCATTTTATGCAATTTTGTGCTACTTCACTTCCACATCTGGATTTTAGCATACATATACTACAGTATGTTATGGTGCACACATCAGTATTTAAAGACAGTAGCCAGAGTACAGACAAGCACTACACATGAGTCCTACACACAAGTGGCCAAGTGGATTTGTGTATAGTTTGAGTTTGTGGTCTGCAGATGAAACCGCTTACACCACGCATAGTCATGGTCTGTGAGAAAATGTACTGAAATCTGGACAGAGTGTGTCTCAGGATGTGATGTTGACCTGCAAACAAATCTCCGTCTCTGCTTTAATTTCAATGCTCCTCAATAATTTCACAATCCAACCTTTTGTGGAATGATGGGAGCTCAGGTACACCCCTGTGGTATCTCTGACCCCTGAGCTCTGAACAAGCAGGAGTGCGCCTTTAAGATTCTTGGGGTAGGGTTAGTAGCCGTTAGTCAACTGCACTGTAGCTGCCACTGCACCTGGTCTTTGTTTTCTAGTGAATACAGGAAGACATAGGAAGTGTTGTCCTCACATTGTAAGACCACTTAAGGTCTTGGAGTCAAATAACACCCAGCTTTCACAATCTGGCTGCCGTGTTTATGTAGACGAGAGAAGGCCAGTCTCTAAAAAGAGACAGAGAATAGGACTTTGGAAAAACAAAAAGTACCTGTATGGCTTCAGCGGTCAATGGCGAAGTTGGTACATTTCCACAGTTTGAATTACATCCCTTGAACAACATAAACATTGGATGCCAGTCTTTGTCAAGTAGAATCCAATCATATCGTTTGTTTTTATCTGCGTTGCTTTCACTGAAACTCAACACTTCCTGCAGATGTATCACAATAAAAGCTTTCAAGGGAGCGGACTCTTGAGAAATCTCACTCCCTTTCTTGAACAGAAAGGGAGTGAGTTTCAGGACAGATTTAGGGTCGATTTTAACCTCTGCGGCAAGAGAGTGGAAGACGAATTTTGCAGATGTTGTAAATGATGAGTTTTACTTGTCCTGTCCCTTGGTGGTGCTCTGTGGATCTCCTCTCTTCGCTTCAGAAAAAAGGTCACGTCTGGGGCCAATTTGAAGCTGTCAGTCCCCAGAAGGAGCCCTCCTTGTTTCCTTCCAGATCTCTGATGTCATCCTACACAGCGAACATGCATGTGATTTTTGCTGCAGGATGAAAGACCCATATGTATTTTACATCGCCCTCCGTTGTTTTCGGGTCAATGGAAAGCAGGGTCTACTGGACCATTCACAATGTGACATCCCACTGAAGTCTGGTGGAAGACCAGATTTCATTTCCCATGCTGCTATGGTGACCTGGAATATGGATTCTTTTCATCATTTACAGTTTGTTCCTGCCAAACCTCTGCGTGTCATAAAAAGTGATACAGGAATTCTGTATTGTTGCCAGTTGAAAATGCAAGAAACAAAAATGTTGCAGTATACACAAATTGTTTTCAAAAATTGCATTTGCCTGCCAAATTCTCCAAAGTTTAGTTGTCATTGTAAAGCATTCACAGCAAGGGCGACAAATATACGCAAAGGCCACTGCCAACAACTGACAAACAAGGGGTCGCCTTGACTGAAAAAAAAAGCAACTGCTGAGGCGTTGCCGGACCTCCAGACCTTTGTGACCAATGGTGTGTCATCCCTCACTTTGTCATGTTTAACCAAAACCAGTGCCCATTCAAAGCAGCATCCATCAGTGTTAGTTGAGAACAATGACAGATTGCCTTTCCGCTGCACTCAAAGCATCTGGATCCTTTCTCGACTCCCCCTCTCTTATTTATGGTAAACAGCTGGGCAATGGGAATTTACAAGTTAATCAACTGTTTGTTAGGAGTCACAGCGATGCCCAATACCCAACCATCTGCAAGTTAATTCTCATTTTCCTTGCTAATGTGCCCACTGGCAGCAGCGCATCTATTGATTTCTGCTTTTAGGTGATGAAGTGTTCTGAAATACTTCATAAACAAATCGAGAAGCTTCACTGGAAGCTGTGCTAACATCAGTGCCCATTCATACGTCAGAGGATTAATCAATAAAAGTTGCACAAAAAAGCACAGGAAGCCTTTTGTCACGCATACATTTTATTCTTCCAACAGGACACCCTACACGTCAGATTAGATTTCACAACCGTCTAGTTGAGGACTGTTCAGGCTGGACGTGGTACTTCCCGTGGAAGTGGAGTTGCCTTTGTCTGCCCTCGCAGGTATTTGCGCCTGTGGCGGGGTCGCGGTCCTCCTCTGGGCTCCTCCTCTGCACTGCAACCCAGCACGCTGCGTGCAGAGGCCTTGTGCGGGGTCAGGTGCGATCATCCCCTGGCGTGTAATTAGCAGTCCATGTGATTGGCTCATGTACAATGTCAGCGGGTCCACGTGGGTCAGAATTCAGCAAGCCAGGTTACGCCTCTCATTTTTTGGTTGAGCTCAGGGTGCTTTGTGCTCAGAGGTTGCAGCGAAGAAAGTAAGTGTTTACTTTAATTCTGTTGTTGAATTCAGTTGTTTTGTGAAACTCTCAACATCACAATGAAGTGCAAGAGTCTATTGGCCAAAAATGCAGAAATTGGGTCATATTTTTGCACTTTTTGTTGGCCGCTCTGTGCTGGCAGCCTTGAGCCAGCGATAGCATAGGGCATCACTCACAACTCTGCTGTGAGCGCTTGCTTTCACCTTTCCTATTTCCAGATTGCAGCGAGGCAAACCTCACTCTACTTTATTTATAATTCAGCCAACCTCGGTGTGTAACTCTTGGCCCCTTCCTCTCACTCGCATCACACAGTGAGGTCACTTCCCCCTGCTCCCTGCTCGGCTGCTCTCGCATTCCAACATGGCTCTAGGACAGCAGCTCCGGCGAGGCTCTACACTCCTCAAATCACAAAGAGGCCCAGATCAGAGCCGAGCTGGACGCCAGCCAGTATCCCGGCCCTGACAGCTCAGGCAGCTGGGGGCAGCCTATAATAAGTGGGAGACAATGAGAACCAGCTCACCTCCCACGCTTTGCATGCGGATGCCGATTCAGAGTTGAACTTAAAAGGTTTCGTAGACCTCGCTAATTATGAAATGCTGTGAAAGACGCGGGCGGTTCGTGTAGGATAATGTGCATTGAGCAGAGTGGCTTCAGCATAACTGGATAGAAACCTGGAGCATGTAAATTAGCTTGGCAGAATAATGCGAAGAAGAGAGAGATTACAATGAAATGAAAGTGTAGTGTTTTACAATATACTGACACTTGAAGAGAGAACCCGCAAATATGTTTCTGCAATGCTTGTGCTTTGTCACACACACAGTTGGTCACAACACACATTATAGCCAACTGCAAAATTGCAAATATTTATTTTTGTCATGCTGCAGAGTGTTACTCATCTACACGCGATGTATTTCATTTTAATGCGTTATTGACTACCGATATGTAGAGATGTAGAGACATCGCAGTGAGCTAGATGGCGGTGGCACTCTTAAATGGTTCCCTCGTAGCTGCTTAAGCCTGCGGTGATAAATCTCACAGCAACACCCACATATAACTAAAACCCAAACCTCATTCAACTTCACATCCATCAGTGTTTGGCTGAAAAGCGATGACAAAGCACTTTCAATTACTCAAGTAACTGACTCTGGAAACAGTTCATAGCAGGGGCTGGGGGCTTGGAGGCGC
>OMPJ01021063.1:0-20444 GCA_900312935.1 Carapus acus
TATGCATTACAATCTTATGAATATATGACATCACCTGTAACAGGTGGAAAACATGCGTCAGCAGTACAATCTTCAAATACATCGTATGGCAGAGGAGCTGTCTGCCTTACAACTGGTAAGGATGTTCCCAACTAAGCTGACCACTATATGACTAATATTAATTTTTTTTTGTCCTTTGTTTTACTTTTTTTGTCGTTTTGGCACCTATGCAAATGCCCCCTGTCCCCAAATAAGCCCTGTCCCCCAATTCAACACTTTCTTTAGGAGTGTGCTGATAAGGAGTCTCAGATTGAGAGGTCATGGAGAGAAAGAAAGGCTGTTGAGGAGGAATTGGAAAAGGTACGGTATGTGTGTCCTTACAGCTGCAAATTGACAGTTTTTTTTCCGCTATTAATGCTTGTTTCTGTGATGATTTCATTTGTTTTCATGTAGGTATACAAAGAAGGGAGAGGAGAGCCAGAGTACAAGAGAATAGATGCTTTACATCAGAGGTGTCTAGATGCAGAGAGGAGGAAGGATGACATCAACATCACTCTGCAGACAACGCAGACCAAACTAAAAAAGATGGAGATGGAGTAAGTTTGATAGTTACCATAGCATGTAGCGAGATTACAAGTTTTACCTGTCCACCCAGGCACAAACAATTAGTGTTCCAAAGGTCAAGAGGTGTTCAAGTCTGCCACACTGAGTGGAAGTGTTACTTTCCTTGTCCTTGTCTATTCATTCATCCCTCCATCTGTAGCTACACAGAGGAGCTGTCACGGTGCCAAGAGGAAGTGCAGCGGTTGCACAGCGCTTTAACTGCGTCCAGGGACGATTGTGTCAGTGTTAGTGAGGAAAGGCTGCAGTTGCAACGGGAAAACCAACAGCTGCGCAAGGAGATGGATGAGCTGCGCAAGGCCACCCTTATGGCCCAAAAGAAGGCCAAACAACAGGTCAAATAATGTGAAAAAGATGAATTTGATGTTGCACAGCCATAGTAAAGAGGAAATGAGGAATTGACTTAGGGTAAATTCTGCTTTGCCAAAATACTGGGCTGCTCAAGTAATTACTGTGTTAATATGAAATGTCAAGCAAAAGAATGAATGCACGCGATTGGTTAATGGATAGTTTAGAAGATAAGATAAAATTTATAGCATTTGGAGTAACTGCACTTTCTACCAAACAGCAAGTGTTTTTTTACAACGCAGGAATATATAAGCAGTTATGTAGTATCAAATAATATCTGCAAACCACAACTTGTGGGGAGATGACGAAATTAAATTGGCCATAATATTGGTTTAACCACTCTGTATTGTTCTTTCACAGGTATCACAGATGGAGCAGGAGTACAGCCTGAAGGAGAAGGGACTTGATGCTCGGGTGCAGGAACTGGAGCAAAGCAGCCGTAGTTCCAGCGCCGATTTGACACGCCTCCTCACAGCACAGCAGAAATGCACTCAGCGTTGGAAGGAGGAGGCCAAGAATTTGACACAGGCTTTTGAGACTAAAATCGCTAGCCTCAAGTAAGAGTGCACTACTAGCACCTGCATATTAAAGAAAGGAAACTTTATGAAATGTGGAATTACACAGAGGGAATACAGGCAATTAACTAAGGAAACTGCTTCAAGACCCAGCATTTGTCTGCTCACCCTCCAAATTTGCCTTGGAAAGGCTTTTCAGAGAAAGTTAGTCAATGTCTGTATGTCCTTCAGAAACCTTGGCTCACTTGAATTGGGACTCCTCTAGAGGACACAGCAGACACTCGTGAGGGTGAATATTCATGAGTCATTTTGTGTACTTGTGCATGATTTTGACATCATCATGTGCACAAACAGGAAACAGGACGAGGCAAGTGTGACTGTGTAACTGACTGTTAAGTCGACTGTCCCACACATTATTCTTCACACTTAATTTAATTTCCAGGCATTGTTTATTCATCTCCAGTCCCTTAAATTTAGGAATTAATGGATGTGACTGAGCTCCACTTTTAGTTATACATTTTTTTAAATAGAATAATTTGTTTCAGGGCAGAGCTGAGTCGGCAAAAGCAGCGCTCGTACGAGCTGGAGATGCAGCTGGGAACTGGTCAAACTGCCATTGCTGAGGTAGTGTAAAACACACAACTACAGATAGACTAACAGCTTTACCTATAAGTTTGGCTGAGAATGATGTTATGAGTAGATTATCAACAAACTCAACTGCCTCAATTAGCCATTTTGGACACATATGCTCACTAGAATCTCTGACTGTCCACAGACAAGATTGCAACCTCTTGATATGTGTACTATCTTACTGAAATCTGTAGAAAAGGAAGTGCCGCATCCATACACTTGGAGTTACACTCCCTAAGTTTGTGGTCAAAATATTAAAGTGAGGGCTGTCTTATAATGATCAGCCCACTTCTGATTAATATCACGATAGTCTGTTGAATTAATGACTTTGTACACTATTGATACTACTGCAGTATGTGTAAAACACTGAAATGTCAGGACTGTCTGTGTGCATGTGTGGGGGTGTTTTAAGTATGAGAGGCAGGTAGCAGAATACCAAGAAAAGACTGTACGTCTCCAGAGACGCCTAACACAAGCAGAACAAAGGGCAGCCACTGCTACACAACAGGTAAGACTACAGATGTGCTGTTTGGGCATAAAGTGTTTTCCTTGTGCCTTTGTGCCAGCCAGTACAATGAACTACAGCTTTTTATTGTAATTCGTCATTAAAATGATGGTTAGCATTTATTTGTCTACAGTTGTGATGATCACATACATTTTGTTATTCTTCTGTTTTTTGGTTATGTTTTTTTTTTTTTCTTCTTTTTTTTAGATGAACTTGATGGCATCACAGCGAAGGAAAGCTGCAGCGTTGGACCCAGAGACTTTGTAATGATGACTGTTGGTTCAGAAAAGTTTGATGAAGGGGGTTTTGCTTTAGCTGATGGAGCCCAAAACCATTTTTGTGTGAGGTAGGCGTAGTGGGATCTTGGTAGCATTGTGTCTCCTCTGTGGTGCTGAGTGATTCTGGGGAGACGTTATGTGTCTAGCAATAGTCAGCGTGTTTGACTGGTGCATTAAACTGTGAAGGAAGAAATTAGTAAGTGTGTCAACAAGAGTTTGTGCCACTTTCCACAATTTCTGATTTTTTAATAAGTTCCTATAGATACTGTCATATTTAATTTTCAAAGGGTTTTTTACCATTTTTAGAGAAAGTACTGTACTTTTGAATTTCCTGAAGCAATACATCAATAATGTTCCTACCTATCTACACACTTGATGTAACTGTTATTTAAATGATATTTAAATGTGATGTTTTCATATCAGAATCTCTTTAATGTAATAAAAGAGTGTAAACAGTTTTAATTTGCTGTCCTCAGTAATGAAAGCTACCTGGCTGCTAGGTAAGAGTTGCTGATTATCAGTGAATTTCAAGTGCAGAGCCAGTCAGGCTCTTGACATTGTCGTCACAGGTCATCAATTTCTTTGGGAGCTTCATCTCACACGAAATTTATGTGAAAATACTAGCAAGGGAAATTATATTTGCCCACAGCAGATGGGCCAGATCTCATCTTAACTGTTGAAATAGTCAAGAAAATCTCATTCATATTATTCAAGAGATTGCTGGGTCTCTGGATCTTTGATAATTTTTCTTTCATTATTGTCCAATGCCAGCCTGATACTTTCTACCAAAGCAGCTGTCTTTTCAATTGGTATTTGTGTTGTTTTCATAGACCCCATATTGGAGAAGCATACTTTATTTAACCTATCATACAAAATATTGCTTATACAATTACCCTGAAAAATGTTCTAACTCTCCGATGTCTGTTTCACAGTTTTTCCATAAGGCTATGAACGACTTCATTCCATTGCATGGCAGATGTGTTGGCTGCCTATCTCAAGTAATGAAGTGTGGTTTCAGATGTACCGTGTTTTTTTCCCTACCAACTCAGAGATTGCTGGATGTCCTTGAGTTCATTACTTTCATCACTGAGTGCTTATTTCAAAAAGTATGCCGTTATTGTGATCCTGTCCGCTCCAGCCTCCATTAGAGCCCTTAGGCCAGCCTCTCTAATTAAAACTGGCTGGGAGATTCACGTTTAATCATGGTAAATTTACTGAAGGGCTCCATAGCCAAGAAGCTACTGATTTTAAGTCAAACTGTCTCTCAAAAAGTTGTCATTTAAGACGTGGTTTACATCAGATTAATTTGTTCTTCTGACAGAACAAAAACACTGAAACATGTCCCATTTCCCAACTTCTGCCTTATTTTAACGCAAAAAATTAACATTTCTTAACAACTCCTTAGAATGCAGAACTACTTTGAATGAATTAATGTTATGTGTGTAGTAATGTTAACACTTATTATCTGCTGCTTTGACAAATCCAACGAAGATTTTATCGCTTTTTCACTGTAAGCAAGTGATAATAGACATAACACGTAACCAGTGCAAATGCTGTATAAATGTGAAGCACAACAAAACTGCTAATATGCATTTCTGTCTGATCACAAAGAACTAATGTTCATTTGCACTCTGACATCTTAATATTCAGTCGGCATTAGAAAGATAAAACAAACAGGAGGATGAATATTTAAAGATTAAGATACATTTTACTCTATCTGACTGCGAGCCTGGAATGTCTTTATTCCAATGTCTATTTTTCCTTGCAGAGACAAATGCTCACTGATGAATGAGTTCCAAATTTTCCACGTGTAAATTGCGGCTAATTCTCAGCCAACATGCGCTTATGCTGTGCACTCTTGTCATAGTTGCGTGAACGATGATTCAGAGTGAACTCAGTGACATTTTATTTTACGAAGTAGCTGTTGTTTTTTGCTACGCGCAAAAGTCTTACTTTTCATCGAACTTTTTTTTTGGACTTTTTGACTTTCACATCTGACTGAGAGTTATTCAAGGGAATCCACTCGAACGACTCGATGCTTTTGAATCAGGTCCAGCTAGCAATGTGTCCGCAGTGATAATTATGCTTTGCTTTTCTTATTTTCGTGTTGTTATGTTACTTAACAGTTAGGGAAGAATAAACTTTGCAGAATGTCCCTGTCAGAGGACAAAAGTGGCCTTCGCGTAATCAAGTTCTTGAAATAATCGGATCGTCCGGGACCTTTATAGCCGTGGCTCTGTCCAGCGAGATTTCGGTTGCTTAGAGACGGTAAACTCAATGCCGCAGACAGCCACGGAACAAAATAAGTTTCATGCAGACTATTTCCTGGCGCATTTTCATGCAGTTCGTCCTGGTGTATAATTTGAGGTTCACTAATTGCAGGGGAACAGGTAAGCTTCTCAAGTTAGCTGTCCGTGGGTGTCGCCAACCTAGGTGACTCGTGTTTCATTACGTGCTGCTTCTATTTACTTTAATCTGTTATTCCACTTGTCCCACTACAAAAACACTATCCAATGAGACACTATGATACTCTATTAAAAACACACATCGCTTCCCCATGTCTTGTTAACAAACCACCTGCTTTTACCGCAACACTAATGCTACTGCTTTCCGACAGTATCCTCGATTTGTAAGGGATAGCACATCATAATTATTATTTTCATTGTTTGTCTGTCTGTCTACCATGACCACAGCCAAATTTAGTAACAAAAAACAAAACGTCAAGGATGGTAAACATCATTCTACATATCACTATCCATGTTTTAGGTCAGCTCACAGTGGGCAGTCTCTCGCCATCATTATGTTGTGATTGCTTGCTTCATGTTATCTCAGGGTGTTAACATGTTTTTTCATCTTACAGAGATATATTGGTAGTAGCCCCGCAATTTTCAAGTCATTTTGTTGAAGTTCAGTGAAATCTGCCGCAGAGGTCCTGCTGCTTGTATTATGTCTTCACCTCGCAAAGAATCTCAGCCACGCTGGAGAACGAAGGAAAACGATTCCAAAGGTAGGTATGCGGCATTAATGTATGGTGCTGCATGCCACGCTTCTTCCATCTCATCTTCACCACCATCAAAGAAAACCTGGCCCGCGTCCACAATCTCAATTTCCTGGACCTTGTATATATTGTATAAGCCTTGAATAGATGCATCTCTCCCTCTTTCTTCTCTCTCTGTCAATGCACATAGTGTTATTTCTGTGCTAGTGGTGCTGGTGTTATGATACTGTCCTTCAACAGGTAGTTGCCATCGCCCAGCAGTTTCTGTAGAGGGAATCCTCCTTTCACATTTCTAAAATTTTTCCTCCTCTTTATTGTATTCATGCGGGTTGTAGGGTTTTGTCCGCAAACTCCTTTGAAACATATGTGATACTGGACTACTAATGAAGTAGATTTGACTGTATTTGAATGCTTTGTCATACGTATTTCAGAGCACTTGAAACAAACCCATTGCCAACCAAAGCCTCATGGCCACGTTGTCAACATACAGGTACAATAACTACTAAGTTCTCTCTTCAGTTCTATCACAAGTATTTTAGGAAGAGAAGCATTTTTTTGACATTCATCTTCTCAACAATCCAGGCCCTGCTAAAGAGACAGATAGTACGCACAGAGCCCTGTCCTGTCCACTTGAATGCACGGGAGAGGATGCTTGTCCCAGGATGGTTTCCCCCTTCACCCTCCTGTGACGGCACAGAGTCACATCGCACACATCAGAAGAAGCCATTAGCTTCCCATCTACCTTCATTACAGGTCAGATGCAAATCTCGCCAAGAAGACATAGCGCAACCTCACTTTAAAAAGGAGAATAGCTGTGCAAAACCACTCATCTTGTTTTAGTCAATATTGTATAAAGTGGAGGTTGGATCCTGGTAAATTGTTGCTCAAGTTTATCACCTGCCCCACTGACTGGTTTAATGTCCGTCTTTCATTCCTCCAGGAAAGTGAGCAACTATCACCCAACGCCACTCATAGTCACTCCCCCACAGTGGATCCTGCTCCTGCGTATTTCTCTTGTGTTGAGGAATTGAGTTCTGGTGATGTCTACAGCCCTTCAGACGCTGTCAGGATCATCCATGCCAACCCACACCTGGGATTCCTCCAAATGATGCCTGAAATGCCAAAGTCATCTATCAAATACGATCCTTATAGACTCAAGTAAGTTTAACAAAATAAGAGAGAACAGATGGGGCAATTTGAAGGTGATTCCAGTCAATTCCAGGATTTGAACCATTCATCATATGTACAATAATTGCACTGTTTATGTACCGTGGCCCCCAGGTTGGTAAAAATGCACGAGGTCAAAGGTAACGACTTTGTCACCGTTTACCCTCATGGTGTGATGGTTGTATGGAACAACCAACGTGAGTTTTTGACTCTTGAGCGCTGGGAGAAAGACTATGGCTCCCACTGCAAGGTGCTCAGCATCCCTTTTTTTGCACACCTCAAGAAGTGGAAACCTTTCTATCTGTGGCGTGCTGTGGTGCGTTTCAAGAAAATTGCAATGGCAAAGAAGTTCCTCTCACAGAATTTGTTTGTGGTCAATGAGGTACGTGCTTTAAGATTTACCCCCTGCATGTTCTCCAAATATGATGTGTATTTGTTCTGCATGTAACATCAATGATTTTATAGTCCCTAAGTCCAGCACTGATAGAGATCAGGGAGATGTGCCACCACATCGCTGACCTGAGCCTGTTTCACATGGAGACAAATCACACATATAAACTGCAGGAGTTCAAAGATGTCCAGTTCAAGCAACTTGCAAAGGTACAATATGCCCTGTCTACAAGGACATTTTGAGTAAACTACCAAGACAACATTGCAGAAGCTAACTGTGAAGACTTTGCAGTCCAACTGTCCCTTTGCCCAATGGGCCGTTCATTTCTTCTTTGCCTTCATGTGTCCATTATCGTTAGGTGTCCAGTGACCTTAGGAACTTTCAAATCCTTGTGAAGGAGGTGACTATTTGTGCCTGTCGCGCCACAATTTTGGAGGCTGGATTCACTCATGATGACCAAAGTGTGTTAATTTTCTGCTCGTTTGTATTCCTACATACTCATGTACAATTGACAACCACAGATTATATTTATATGCCTGCTTTTCCCAGACAGCCAACATAAAATTAAGAATATAGAAATGATAACTAGACGTCGCGTGGCAACCCGACTCTCCTGGTTGGTTATTTAATCTCTTTTCATCTTGTACACTTCGAAGCAGTCACAGAATTTAACTTGGGACCCCTTATTGACTCCTGTCGATGACAGCTTCATCCATCTTGTTGACTATCTGGTCAGCAGCACTATGCACATGTTGGTGGTAAACTCAGTGGCAAGACAACTGGCAGTGCTTCAGGAGCAGGTGAGAAGAATGCCGAGCCATGACATGATCCGGAGGGGTACCCAGCCTGAAACCATCGCAGGGTCAGACGAGGATGAGGTTGATAGGAAGGTAGGTTATCCAAGCTGTCAAACAGTAATGTTACTGCGGTCACTCTAATCATCATCTGGGGATAATGTACCAATTTTATTTTTCATGTTGTGATTTACTGCCATTTCAGTCTGTAAAATCAGAAAATTCCTCAGGAAACATCCCCAGACAGCCAATGTTCATTTCAGAGTTAATGCTGGACACAAACTCCTTGAAGTACCAACCATCTGAAGAGGACTTTCAGGCACGAGTCTCGAATGAGTTGTGACAATTCTTCACAATAAAGTGCTTATGTTTATGAGGCCATGTAAACATTTTGTTTCAACCGTCAGGATACAGTTGCAGAGATTATCGGACGGGCCCAGAAGACTGTGTTGTCTGTGGACTGTCTTGTGTCAGATCCCGATTTTGATCAATTCACACAGCTTGATGGCGAGAGGGTAGGCGAAAAAATAATTTTTACTGGCAAAATCCTTGAGAAAATATACTAGTGGGAGTAATAGATTCTTGTGTTACCTCACAGACAGCAGAAAAGAAATTTGAAGATGGCTCCTGTTTGGAATCTATCCTGGAGAATGACAGCCACCTTCAAACTATCATCCAAAACATTACAGTTAAATGCACCATCCAGCTACAACTCATGCGGGAATATTTCCCATATCTGACAGTCAGCCATCCAAATTTGATCCGGACTGAGTGTCGCTCATCATGTCTTTATTCCCCTAGGAGTCTATTCACTTTACATTTGATTCAGCAAAAGTATATTCACACCAGTTTGAGCATTTCCGTCTGTTCTACAAGGAGAACAAGAGCCTCGATCTGGACGCACTGCAGGAGCCCGATCATGGTGATATGTTGAACATCCCTTCCCTTTGCTCGCTTGATTGTGACACATTTTTGATAAATCATGCAGTTTACAATTAAACAAACAATGCTTAGTACTGGCTTCTTTAGTATTACAATCCTTTTAGATGATGAGGCTAGTCAGTGAAGAAAACTGAAAGAAAGTGCGATTTTACAATTCCAAGTCATATTTCCAGAAATCACTCCACACCGATCAATGTAAGCAAACAGTGGTACTGCCAACTGTCCGATGTCTGTGGATGAAGGGTTAAAGCACTCAGGACTCTTAAGATTTCACTTATGTACTGTCTTTCAGATCTGTCCTTCTTCAGCAAAACTTTGGAAGTGTACCACAATGAGCGAAAGGAAGCCACAGCCATTCTGCAAAACAGACGTCTTGGCTTACTTCTTGTGGACACAACACAGCTCAAAGAAAAGCTCATATCATCTATTGTTTCTCACCTGGAGGTTAGGACACATTCACAGCATTTTATTTTGTCTTTCTAGAGATTAATTTCATCTGCACATTTCCAATAACCAGATTGTGATGAAAGACTTTTGCAGTTGTTGCCTATGACTGCAAAATGATCTTGTACATGTTTTGCTGGGCTAATTTTTTCAAAGATAAATCATAGTATGATTATTAAGAAATTTGATTTCCATACACTCAAGTATGGAACTGTATTGCAAATGAGACGCTAACCTCCCTTGTTCTTTATTTCAGTTTATCAACAACATGCTCACCTTGCAGGCCAAGGGGAAGGTGGATGCGATTATTGCCGAGGCATCTGAGGCTGAGTTTAAATTGGAGTTCATCCCCTCAACCACAGTAGAGATTGTTAACTCTCTCGTTTTCTTGGACGAGATACAGGAGAGGGTAAATTTCTCTGATAAAGTGTTTCCCCCAGGTTGCCATCACATTTGTCGCGGATATGGAGGTTTGATCTCAGAACCAATTCTTGTATCTTCTCTCTTCTCTTCAGATGAAGGTGATAAAAGAGCAGCAGGAAATGGTTGGGGAGATGTACCACCTAATCAAGGTGTACTCTGTTCCTGTGCCACCTGAGGATTTAGCAGTTTTCGCCACCCTCCAATCTTCAATTAACTCATTGCATAACACAATCGATCGAGCAGCGGCCCGGAGGGACTCCAGTATGGAAAGGTTTTGCAACTCCTTGCAGAAAGACATTAAGGAGCTCAACTCTGAAGTGATGGAAATCAAGCTCAAGTCCCAGGTGCTCATGGTGCACTTGCATTTAAGATATGTGTGTTAATCGCAAACATAAAGCATTAAAGGTGCATATTGCGGTATACCATATATGATCAATGAAGAGATTGTTACACCTCAGTGTTCTGTTGGTCCATCACACACAAAGGATGTTCAAATAATATCCAATGATGAGTCACTAATGTTATGTCAGTGGAAATATGATTGGCTAATACAATTTCTCTGCTCTGTTTTTACATTTTCATGTTTATATAGGATCCACAAATCCTAGACATCAATACAACGTCCACCGAAGTCCGTCTTATTCTGACAGAGATCCAGATTTCTCTACGTGAAATGCAGGCCCGGGCCTCAACATACTCGTCATATCAGACCATCTTTAAGGTGCCGACATGCTTAAGAGTACCTGACAATTAAGTCCTGAAAATGACTATGTGAATTGAAAACCAATGCAAACCTAAGTCATTCCAATTAATTCAGGTGGAGGTGGCCAAATTCGAGGCTTTGGAGAAGTTGTGTGCAGATGTGGAGGTAATTTTTCTTCTGTGGGACTGTCTGGAGAACTGGGACTCTTTGCTAGAAGGTTGGAGACAGGTGAGGTGCATGTAGAACAGCTGCAACATCTGCATACTCATGTGTTCACAACCCATTTCCTCAATTACAAGTAACCTCAAGCTATCAGCTATCTTCATTCTTATACAGACTGCACTGGACCAACTGGATATAGAAGTGCTGAGCTCAGAGGTTAACAAATACAGCAAGCAAATTATGCAGCTGGAGAAAGGTCTTCCCAGGAACAATGTTCTACCCTGTCTTAAGGAGAAGGTAGAAGTCACAAAGCAGAGAGTAAGTCTGACAAAAGACTGCGAACGGAATAGTGAAAATCTGTGATGGTGGAAGATTTAAATATTTTTCTGCCTTTATAGGAAATAGACTGAGGACTTGGTACTGTATCTGCTGCATCTGAACGGTGTTTGACCACTGTTCTATGTTTTATTCCAGCTGCCTGTGATCACCGACCTGTGTAATCCATACATGAGGCCGAGACACTGGGAAATTTTGGAGTCTTTTATCGGTGCTAATCTGAGCATGAAGCAGCACACTTTGGCTGAATTGGAGGACCTCAATACCTTTGCCTATGGGTCACAGATCCAACAGGTAGTGCAAGGTTGTTTATTTTGCACCGCTTACCAATACTACCTGGAGATGCGCAATACTTCCCACAAATGAAGTATTCTAAATGCACAATGCACCCATATCTAACTGCTGACATGCTACACATCTATCTATTCTCACCTGTATAAATGACACTAACACAGCTCTTGATCCTCAGTTGTCAGGACAGGCCACCGGAGAGGCGGCGCTATCATAACCAAGCAATAAGCATGATGGTAAGTTGAAATGATGACACCCCTGTTTGCAGTGTCTTTATTTTTTAATGTAATTAATGGTGATAAAGCAGCATAGCTACAAGGTGACAATGCCAATCAAGGTTTTCCTCATTTACACTCAGCATTGTTGATATTGCAATGTGGTGTCACTGCCACCTCTCAAAGTTGTGTGAAAGAGAACAAATTGCTCTGCTCTCAGAGTCTAACACATAGCATTGACTTTGGGAGGCATGCACCATTCTTCAGTCTGATACTCCAGCTATCAGATGACCACAAATTAGTTTCTTCCTCCTCCCTTTTGCATAGCAGTCCACCACTTAGCATCTGTTCCACTCAAATCCCTGAATTTCACTTTCAGCATAAACCACCTGTGTATCCGTTGTCACCCCCAACTAGGATTGAACCTGCAGCCTTGGGATTGTGAGGCAGACACACTGATTGCGAGGCTAAAAGCTCACCCTCACAGCCTAGCCGGCAAACGCCTTTTGGAAACAGCTGCTCCTGGCACACTACACAGCTTACCTGCTCACATCTGTTACTCGAGCACATGCATACAAACTCAGCCATTTCCTCATTCATAGCACCGGGGAATTCAGTGATTCGGCACCACTGAACTCCCACTTCTTTGGAATGTTTCAGGAAGCCATTTCATCCAGGAGGAAAAGGACAACCATTACTATTATGAAATAAAATATTTTATACATCTCACTGAATTACTGTGTTAATGACACTGAATCGATGTGAGGATTGTGAGGACATAGATAAGGCATGCATAAAGCTCTCTAACACTCATTTGAGTCTGCCATATCTTTATACCAAAGGAACAAATGCAATGTTGAAAAGTGAAAATGGAAAATGATTCATGATGTCCAGGTGTTCGTTAGTCCTCAGACATCATACCTTGTTCTCAAAACTGTATTGAAGCACTCTTTGAATTCTTCATTTATCGAATCCTCATCCAACTTCCATGATACGTAAAAGGCAAACCATGAATTATTCATTTTGTTAGACAGATCCTGCCACCGCCCTCTGCTTCCTGCGTTCTTGCAAAACTTTTCATTGTAATTGCACTCACTTGCTACTACCATCAGATGGCAGTATTGTAGCAGCAGTCGAGAGACTGCCCAATTATCTGGCATAGACTGAGCAGTATAATCTGATTTTCGTTGAAAAAGACATCGAAACTACGACCATTCATTGTCACCGCATTTTGCAACACGACGGCTTTATTATTACCCATGATTATGTAAGCACTTACTTCGTAATTAAAATGAAGACACATCTTGAAATTCAATATAAAGTAAGAACATTCTCCTGTGTTGGACAATGAAGCCGAATGCAATATGGGGACTGCGTTGCATATCTTCATACTTATGACCCGCAGCAACATTTGCAGCTTAATTCATTTTAAGCAGTTATGCGGTAGACAGTGATATTGTAGTTGTAAGAAAAGTGTTCAAGTGAAGATCTTTTATTCATTCCGCTTAGGCATCAAATTGTGTAAATTTTTAACTTTCCCAAATGAAGCTTCCTCTAAATTTTTGAGAAGGTTATGTTTTAAGAGTTAAGATGTTTTTCTTTGTTGCAATCACAGACACACAGGAAAAACTCAAGCAGCTGTCACAACACACAGCTGTTGAATTCTCAGAGGATATTGTGATCTCATTGTTTTGAATCTCAGTACTTGTCTTTTCGATTAGTGTTTTCTTTTGAATGGCCTTGCTCACCCAGGAACTTGTTGTGATGAATGGAACCAAATGTCTTAGGGACGCTGAAACTGAAGTCTATGCACACAATCTTCAATCCCCAGCTAATAGTGTATATAGAGACACCGACCTTAAATTGAACATTTTTCCATTTGATGTGTTGTACGGCTGTCAAGATTAACTTTTTAGAGCCAATAACGGTGACGCACGTTGGAAAAGCACAAGAACCTGACCTACTCCTACTGCATAGAACCAGGCCAAAAATACCTACAGTATGTCTGATTTTCCACAAATATTTGATTTCTGTCTCTCCCTTTTCATCTCTAACTTGCTTTTGTGCTGATATTGCCATACAGTCCCTCTTCTCCCGACGGGACCACTGTGACCCTGACATGTTAGCAGCCCGTCTGTGCCTGATTTGGCATACAGCAAGATGTGCACATTAGACACACACATGCTGCAGTTGCACTGGTTTATAGAGGTTGACACACACACACACACACTCACACACACACACACACACAGTGTTTGTACTATACTGTGAGGAGGAATCAGTGGGTGTGTTCGTTATGTTGCCTCCTCCCTCACCTTTCTGAGGAACTTTACTCAAGGTGTTCTGATGATAACATATGTTGCATTCAAAGGTTGTTTGTTTATCAATGCCACAGCCAATGTTCTAGCTCCTCTTTTCAGAAAAAAAGATTTACCTTTCTAAAAGTAATTAATCTCCCATTAAAACTGGTTAATGAGGTTAAGGGGATACAAAGTGTTGACGAAAGAGTGAGGGAAACAGCTTTGCTCTGGTTGGATACACAACTTATCTGATTTGGATGTTCTTGACCTGATGTGAGGAAAGTTATTCTTTGGTCTGTTGATTACCTGAAGCTCCAGGGACTGTTGGAATTGCCATGTGATTCATTGTCTGCATTCCCAAGATACTGGGCTAACATTCTCATTCCACACAAAGCAGAATTCATTATCACCCAACTGCAATTGCTGCACTTTCCTGGCTGAACTTAACTTTAACTGCAGTAAGTTCACATGTGGGAGTAGAGTATCGAATTTTGAAAAACTGACATTTAATATCAATCCAACAATTAGAGTTTTGGTGTAAAGGGTCAGTTGTTCAAACACAGGTCCAGAGTCATCTCTCAACTGTGTTCTTGTCCTGAATGCACTCAATTTCTCACTCCCCTGTCAAAGTAAAGTTGTGACGGGATGCTTATTTGAACTACCTGTTCAACCCAGTTCTGCCAAGCTCTGATCTGTTTTATGTTTGTCTCCTTCCTACGCCATTGTCAGTTGAGGATGATGTAACAGAGGGATTCTGCCACCTTTTACCAGGCCCCTCTCTCCTTTTGCCCCAGTTATCTGAACTCTCCTCGCTGACAATTAGCATTATGGGCGCCATATTCACCTGCAACTGTCCAGTTGATAGAATGCTTCACTCTTTTCACATCATAAGCATAAAACAAGCCAGTCTCAAAGGCACATCAGGCAATTCAGTTCAAGGTAACTGTTTGGATGCAATGATTTCCCTTTCTAGTTACTATATTGACTCATAAAAGATAACTACCTAGTTGTAACTCTCAATAAACAATTTTTTTGAGAGACTGCTCAATGGGTATGTTGGTTCCGCAAATAGTCCATCCTTTCTGTCCAGAAAAAAAAACTAAATATCAATGAAATTTGAGTTCTTCTAAATCTTAACAATTTGAAGGATAAAGGCTTGAATGAATGGTTGTAACTGCCAACTTGACGTCATTCCTGTTACAGTCTAGACACGTAAATTACTGAAATAGTTCTACAAAAGCCTCTTTTACCCCACTCTGGAGTTTCACAACAAGTCAAAGTGACAAAAAAGGCAATTACATCTGTCCAATGATAGACTTGGCCAGTGGGCCTGTCTCAATGGAGTTTCATGGTCCCTGCATACTGATTTAAAATCACGATGCTTGCTACACAACCAAGCCAACAGATATCACAAAGGTGTGATGATAAAACCTGTGTCCTATGTCTGGAAGCCTCCATTCCCGAGGTGACATACAACCAGCAGGGACATATGTATACTTTGGAAGCTTGGCTCATCTGCCCGCATTCATTTCTGTGCAGTATAAAATAAACGTGTTTCATAGACCAATACATAGATGAAATTGTTTGCTTTGCCTATACATGAAATTACATTAAAATCATGTATGATTGCAGAGCTCCTATCCCCATGTGGGTGCACTGCAATCCAGTCAGTCCATTGGCACTGACTGCACGGTGCTAGTATCGTATCGTGGGGGTCAAACAATAGCATGAGCCAGAACATTAGCAGAGAAACCAAACAAAACCCGTTTCTCTTTGGCCTGTAATGGTGTTTGTCTGCCTGGGCTTCTGGCCGTGGAATGGAACTTTTTGCAGCACATCATGCAGACACAGTTCACAATTTCATGCACAAAATCAAAGCACTAGTAATTTTTTTCTCCTTGTTTTATTCATAAGTAACTTTCAGTGTCTTTCTCAGTGTCTCCTTTCTTGTTGTGAGGTTTTCCTCCTTTAAGCTCCTTTCTTGCTTTGAGGTGGTCCTCACAACAAGGCAGGAGGTCAGGATTGAACACACGGATACACAATGAAAATCAGTTTTTGTATTTCAGGGGGTTTTTTTGTTTTTTTTATCCCCATTAAAGGCAATCGCAAAATAATTTCCCCTCCTATAATCATGATAACAGGTAGACATTAGCTCAGCTTCAGAGACATGACCTTTGATATAAAGCCGCATCTAAACTGGTGCACAGTTTCTGTAAATTGTTCGTACAGTATGATTGCAAAATAAAACAATTTTGGAACCATCCTGTTTTGATGGTTCCTCAATTCATTGCAGTTGACATTGATTTTTCTGCCAATGTTTTTCTTCCTATTGGCACCTCAGGCCGACAAGACTACAGCCAAGACCACAGGCGGATGTGTACAGAATTAAGAGGACATATAGCTGTGATAAAATTTAAGTTACAGTGTCTGGCCGTAGAAAAGGAGTAGGCAGAATGCCTGGCTGGTCCAGTTCAACAGCTCCATGGGCCACATGTGGCCCGCGGGCTGCAAGTCGCCCTTTTATGAAACACCGAGCCACATTTCCAACAGTATCATCAGTATAAAATATCTGTAAGCAATTTTGCACACGGTCAGACTTCTAAGATCATTTGTATAACTCACTGTGGCGTTGGCACACCGACTTCGTCTTTGACAATCAGCAGTTGACAGACATATTCATTGGATGTCCTCCTGGGCAGACATATCAATCTGCTGTCCCATTTGTGTCTTTGCTCTAACCGTACCAAAAATTTTCCAGTGATCGTGTGGAGGAACTGTCGCAGCAGTCCTAGCGTCTCATGTGTCATGGCTTCATTTGATGGCAGACTTTCAGAGATTGCATTGCAGGAACGAGGATTTCTATCCATGACGATTTATGTCAGAAACAAAAGAAATGCTATTCCCCATTCCCACCTGCAAGCCCTCCTGCAGAGAGGCAGGGGTGACATGTATGCACAGGATTCATAATCCTTTATGCATGAATGATCAGAGCATTACATTTGCATGATATATTTGTATCCTGGGATACTAATTCAACTCTCGTGAGGATGAAGGCATGTTTCTTAATCACAGATTTGTCGTGAAAGGAGTTCTTGTTGAAAAGAGGCAAAAGTACTCAAACATGCATTTGACGGCAACATATAGCTCAGGTGTCGTTTTGGTTTAGTTTAAATTTAGTTTTTCATGTGGAGACACTCTGCTCAGAAGCATTTTCACCATCACCCTGATTCTCCAAGGTTTGTTTAACATCATGCAGCAAAAACTAAGATGCAACCAGTATACACCCTCTCACCATTTCATAAGCCAGGAAATGCAAAGCGATGTAAAAGTCTTACAAATGCTCAATTGAATTTCACGCAAGGAACTGACCAGCTGGGCAGCAAACGTGCCAACACCTCAAAGGTGCAAAGCTCACGCGACAGGTCCAAATGTTTCCACAGCAGCAGCTACGCAGGAGGTCACACCAGCCAGAAATAGATGAGCCCACCTGGCTTTATACCACCTGGGTTCAGTACGATTAATGATGGTGAAGGGGTGGAGAAAGTTTGGAATTGTTCTCTGATGGCTTTTTCATTTCAGATGAAGTGGAGACGTCAATGTAATAAACAACTGAACAGATATTGTTGGATTCGTAAACACTCCAAGGTAATGCATGGTGTGCATTTTTTCTTTGACCAGTGTGCCTGTGTTATTGTTGATCTAATCCACAGTAGCTGAAGTCAGTCAGTACTACTTTGTGACCGCTGGTACTGAGCCACTATCGGTGTGATTTCATGACGTCACAAGAGGCAGCTGCTGCCACGCTTGTCCTTTACATCCAATCCTCACACTAAATGATACCTAAAATTTAAAAGAAATTGCAGTCTGCCCCGGGGAACCATAGCAACAACCACCTGCTACATTACATCCCCTACCTATCCACAACACCAGGCCGGTCCTTGAAAATGTTGTCTGGCAAGGAACTGGTCCGTGGTCCAATTATGGTTGGGGACCACTGCTGTAACATACCTGCAATTGAAAAACTGACCTCAAAGTTGCAGTCAGCCCCGGTAAAGGCCGTAATTAAAAGGAAATATTTATATATGTATGTGTGTTTTCAGAGGTACGTGGCACAAAAATGGTTGGGGACCACCGTTCTTCACCTCCAGGTGAGACTGTGATGATTGTGGAATATTTTTCCTGCTGGAGAGGGACAATTTTCTTTTTTAAGCTAGATCCAGTGACAAGGAGCTCAATGTGAGGAACCTTCATAACAAAATGTATGATTAGACTTTGCTTTCAAGCTTATGTAAAGAATATAATTCATCTTGATACATGGCCATTTGATTATGTTCAGAGAGGAATAAATTCTGTTCTCAACTTGCAGCTTGTATAAGTCAGTATTTACAAGTTTATCAGTCTCAGCTCTGCGAGTTTATGGCGGATATAAAACTGTTTCTCTTCAGGAGGCATTTCCAGTGCAACTGTAAAATATCAGTAAGTGCAATGGTGTGTAGGTGCCTGATTGCATATGTATGTACGAGTGTGTTGTTGATGGATTTTTCCCTTCGGAACGAGCAGCAAAGATCAGCTGCATATTGTCATTCACCCTGTATCAACAATTCAGGGTGGGGAATAAAATAATGCTGGGTTAATTGTTTGGCTGAATTTATTCAAGCCAAATCTTGTTCACGAATCATACACTATGAGATTATTAAGCTTGGGGACTTGCTGGATTTAGTTTGAATTTTCTGCCTGTCTCTTCTCTCTACATGAGTACCTGACGTTTCACACAAGTGCACAGTAAGAAAAACACTTGCTGTCTGTCGAGTGTCTTGCTTTTGCACATGCTCTCTTATGATACCAAGAAATCTAAATGTGCTGTTGCGGAATATGTGGCTGCAGAAATGCAAGCAATGTTTTGAAAGTATTACAGGCCAGGCTCCATAGAAAAGCAGTTTGGAATGTTTAATACATTTATTCATACCAGGCCTTCTCTTGTCATCCTCTCTCTGTCTCAGGAATCAAATTTGGAAATTGTATTCGCTCTGTTGGGAAACGCTCACCAGAGTCCCACTCGGGTTTGGGTCAGCCTGCAGGATCTTCGCAGGCTGTGCAATTTACTCACGGATGAGCTCAACTTTCCATATCAATCTCCTCTTTGGATACGGATGACAAAGTATCAAAAAAAAAAGGCAGCATGCTGCTGAATGAGGCTGAGATGAAAAACATCAATGTTTACACCCACTGGGACAAGGTAAGATTGCCAACCTAGAAATTTTGTTATGCTTTTATAAGCTTGATTAATTTCTTCATAAGGGCGGATAAAACAGGCACAAGTGTCTCCAGATTTAGAGCAAGACACCTCTGAAAATCTGGCTTCACGGTGTCAAACCTTCTTTTGAGCTCCAGGAGTGGGCGTGACATGTGACATGAAGGGGCCATGGACATGAAGTTTCTCTAACTTTGCTGAGGTGACCTGTTTTTACAGAAATGTTACACATCAAAACTTGAAAAGTTGGAGCAGAAACCGATGGAGCCGCTCTCAAAATTAAAAAAAAAAAAAAAAAAAAAACAACAACAACAACTGTTAAATCTAACAATTAAATACAGTTCATCATGAGGCCAAAAATGATCTCAGCCTTTGATCAGCATTGAATTTAAAGTACAGAAGAATAAACACCAAGTGTTTGCTCGCATGTCCTGGTAGCGGTTTCGCAACAAGCATGGTGCACTGGGGAATTTCAGCAGATTTGGACAAAAGTTCCCTCAGTTGGTTTGCCTGCTCTCGTTAGTTCATGGAGGCTTCCATCTGAAAGGTCACGCTGATAGCAGAGGGCCAAAAGCAGCCAATCTCTTGTCCGTCTCTTCCCAAACAGAAACCTCTGTGAGCTGCTTCTGATCTGTCTATTATGTTGAGCCTTATATCGGTATCAGGGGACACAGTCATGGACACGCAGTGACACTATTTTCCTCGCCTAATGCCAACACAGCAGCACATCAGGACTTTAGAGGAGAAGCGCGGAAACGCCACATTTAGAGCTCAGCGGCATGAGCAGCATGTCGTAGGCGACGTGGAGAGACTTACGTAAAAGGGACGACCCATTCAAGCTGGGCGGCAAGTCATTAGATGAATGTGCCCACTGAGTTTTATGGGACACATGCAGCCTTAGGGACGGAGAAGATGGATGGACGGGTAAATAGATGAACAGTCGCGAAAGGTGAAAAGACATGATGTTTACGGAAGGGAAGGGATGTGCCACGGGGGAGGATCTTAGACAGACCGGAGGGATCTCAAAGTCAAACGCATCCCTGGTGCGAATCAGCGGCGCTATTTGTGTCAGTGCGGACGTGCATCGCAGACACATAACATGCATTACACGCGCCCCCTGCCAAGCGGAGACGGGGGACACAGACAAACAG
>OMPJ01021063.1:20464-32897 GCA_900312935.1 Carapus acus
CCCCTCCCTCCAGACACACACACACACACACACACACACACACACACACACACACACACACAATCTCAGAGCCTTCCTTCCTTCATCTCTTACAAAAATATGTCACTTTTTTTTCATCAAATCCATCCTGTGGTGTATGATTATTGCTTTTGAGAAATCTTGTCATCTTCTTTTCCTTAATAAGGCTTTTATTCACACAACCTGGAAGCTTTACTCTTAATAAATGGCGCAATCCCTGTCGTCTTTTCTCTGATGTACCAGAATCTGAGTTAGACATACTGGATTAATATGGGAGGAAATGGTAAAAAAAAAAAAAAAACAAAAAAAAAAGATAATCTGCGGTGATTCTGATCTGACTTGCATTTACATTTTTCTCCCTGAGTTTCGCTCTCTCTGTTTTTTTGTTTTTTTGTTTTGGTCAGAAGTGGTTATGCACGCAAGAAGACTTATATGTGCCATATAACACTTAGGCTGTGGTTTAAACTAATTATTGAAGGGTTTGGATTGTATGACCATTTTGTTTGAGACAGACGGTATCAAAAGATAATGAAGGCTATTTCAGCGAAAATGTGTAATGTTTGGACATTTGCTGATAATAGCTGTGGGACACACGGGGCAGCCAGATGCCCCTTGAACGATAAATTGATGGTGATGAGAGGCTCCATGAGCGGTGTCGTTTTAGGGTCGGATCAGAGGATGGGAGAATAGTGCTCACAATTGTTAAATAGATGGGATTAGACCTGAATTCTAACTATGGGATGGAGGCATTGAGACAAATGAGGCCGAGACATACAGATTATTCGTTATCCTCACAAGATTTCATTAAAATGGCCCTTCAGCCTTCAGATTTAAGATCTCTTCCAGTTAGCACGTATCATTCCCGTTAACCTCTTTCTCCTCGCGACCAGCTTTTGCTTGGATTATTCATACTGCTGAAGTGCTCATCTGTTGCCTCTAATGATACTTGACAAAGGCGCCCGATTCTTGGTCTAAATGGCGGCAATGACACTTCACTTCTGATGCAAAGCAAGTCGGCTGCCTCCTCCGAGCGGCACGCTGCACATACTGAATGAGGTGTTGGAGGCTGGGGCCAGGTTTTCTCAGCACCGCCATTCGGTGCAAATTAAGATATGGTCATAGAGTATCAGTCTCCACCTGAATACTGGGAGTGTTTGTGAGCAGCCACACAAACAGCCATGCATTCTACAAAGCTATTATCATTATCAGCGGAGGAACAGCTGTGTGGCCTTTAAAGCAACCGGACAAAGTTCACAAAAATCTGTTCCAGCTGACCCAGCACCCAGTGCAACACCAAACAGAGCAAAAAATTTGTTGGCATTGCGTAACTCTCACCCACCAGAAGCCCAGGTGGTCTTTATTTTATACATTTGGACATGAAAAAGAGCAGGACTTACTGCAGCTGTGCGCTGGGAACAAAAGAGCTGCAAAACACATTTTCTGTGTGACTGTGTTTGCTTTTGTGTATCCCTGTCTTCGTGTTGGTGTATGTTGTAATGTAAGGGATCTGTCCTCTAAAATCAGTCTGCATGTAGCGAAGCCTGAGATTAGATTTAACAGTGTGGACATGTAATCAGTCGACCAAACACCATTCGGCATTTTGTGTGCGCATTTGTTTTGGCACACACGTGTGCAGCCGGCTATCAACACGGCCTCCCCTGTCAGCTGTTCCTCCCTGTTTGTGCTGTTTTGAGGGAATGAGGGTGTTTGCTGTGCGGGGCTGCCCAAAACATTCACGTCACGGTCATCGAGTTCTGTTATATGTCGGTATTTATGCTTAGAAATGTTCCAGTGATGCACCAATTTGTGTAGCGATGGGGACCGTAGATACCTTGCACTGTGTTAAAGGCCACATTAAGGCCATTAATGACATTAATGTCGTACATGCCAATCAAATGTTAAGCGGACCATTAATAGATAAATGAAACGTCTGCAAACCAGTAATCAGCTTGTTGGTTTACATGGGGTAATTTTTCCCTTTTAGAGGCTTGTCCCTCAGCCTGCTTGTGATGCAGAGCATTGCATCAGCAATCAGCATCCACAAACCATATTTTACAGTCATTGGTCCGAGAACAAAAACCCAAGCTTTGACAGAGTGGTCTGAAGTAAAAGATTTACAGTTTATTTTTGTTAAAATAATCATGAACAGTTAGTGTTTATGTACATTCCTAAAAAGAAAATCAACTCTTGAGAGGCACAAATCACAAGTAGAAAGACACTCTGCAGATGAAACAGAGATGGACGATTTCTGTCATAATGTAGTCACACGTACACACTGAAACATTTAAAATAACCCTGCATCTCCAATACACATGACTATGTGAGAGTCTCTAGTTCAAAATCAATTTTTCTAATCATCTTTAAATGCAAGTCAGTGAAATTCACAGATTCGGTGTCAAAACAAGCTTGTGAATTAAATAAAAAACATTGATTCCCTTGTGTTGATTTACATGGGATCAGTCAATAGTTGAAGATTACAATCATGTATGGTAAATTATGTTGATATTCTATTAAACTATTTAAAGAGTTATCTTATGAATGAACTCTGCAATGGGCCTGGATATCATACGAAACATATCAAAATATTATTCTGGAGTAAATATCTCATACACAAGGATATCTAACATACCTTACGTACCAGATATTTATCAATTTAAGCAATTCCCTGCCATGTTGGCAATGTCACAACAACCTGAAAGTTAATTGATCATTTTTATTGTCCCAGATATATTGTCATGTGGAGGGATTTCCTCATCTGCTGCATGAACAGATCCAGCTCAGTTGGGAGTGAACCTCGTTATTTAGTGTACTGAGACAATCACACCTCTTTCAGAAACCATCAATATTCACCTTGTATTTTCCATCCCTACTTGCCAAACACAATCTGCGACTCAGCATGAAAATATGCAGCAATCTATTATCGATACCCTATGTCTATGAAATAGATGTGCGATAGAGAAAGTCTGCCTCTTCCGCTACTAGAGGCGGTCCTCCCTCTCAATCTCTACCATTGTATTCATACATTTGCGTTTTGCACATTGCATCTTGCATTTACATTTGCAAAAGTCATCTGTAAAGGAACTAATGGAGTGCATCAATCCTTGTGCATGACGTATAAATTGTAAATGGCGCTTCATATGGGGTATATTTCTGGAAGCAGAGCATCACATTGTGTGTCAAAGCTCAGCTGCAGCACAACCACGGGTAAATTGTGTAAATTGACGTGAGATGTAATAGTTCAGAGAGGACTTTGGATTGGAGTTAGCAGTGAAAGCGGATGAGAATGAAGACAAATGGCTTACATGTGGGCGCCCAGTGAATCGTGTTGAATTTGGCTTGCTGGGGATTAGACAGAAAACGAGTGTGTTAGCGTAAAATACGGTGAAAATACACAAAACACAATAATATGCTACTCGATACACTACACAAAATATCAGGAGCTGACACACAGCTTCGAAACATATTCTCATGTTTTATATATATAAAATAACATCTTAAATCTCTGATAGTTTTACATTACTGACATCACTTTTGGCTCAGAGATGATTTCTGATTTCCTCAAAATAAATCCAGCAGCTTTGTACCTGCTACACATCAGACACAACATTTCGTAACATTCTCAGAACAGGACTGGTGTGTTATGAACTTGTGCGACTTCACCCACATCGAATGTATTTGACTTGCACAATGCAAAGTTAGGGAGAGGAAAATCCTGAGCGTCCGCGCGGAATCATGTGATGGTGATACTTTTCCTCAGAGGAACAAAGCGTAAAATCGAATACCGAACTTTTCCCAAGGCTTTGCAGTGGTTACCGGTGGGACTATGACACCTCGCTTGATTTTGGATTTTGGAGGAGGATTAACGGCTCTGCAGAAAACCAACACAGACCTGGGTGGTGTATAAATGGACAGTTAGACTTTATCTTAGACTGATATTAACTTAAAAAGTCAGTGTAAGTAAATGCATGAATTTAACAGTGTAAATACTTTCAGTTTTAGAGGACAAAGTCTCATAAACTCTCTGTAAGTTTCGCAGCTAATTCATGTAGTGCACCATGGACCCAGATCAGCATATTAGTGACTGTCTACCCCTTTAACTAGTGGATTAAGATAATAATCAAGATGAGTACAGCTAGTCTCACCACATTATAACCATTACATGATTTCTCTATCACTCACAATGAAAACACAGGCTTGGATCTGTGGTACCGTGACAATTATGATGAGATAAATCTGGATTCACGTTAGCGGCAGTAGGGAGGCTCAGCGTAGCTCAGTCGTGAGGGTGTTAAGATGTCTAATTCATCTCCGAGAGCAGTCGTCCACGTTAGGCGAAATCTTTGGACACGGCCTCGATGAAATTGGGAGCGGACATGAGGATGGTGAAGGTGCAGATGATGGAAAAAAGCGAGAAGGCCACCAGACACAACCGATCCACCACGGCCGCTGCGAATTTCCACTCACTGCAGATGGCCTCGCCCTCGTCCTGCACTCGGAACCGTCTGGCGATGTACTGAACCTCCTCCAGGATCCTTGAAATTTCCGGCACCTGCTCCAGAAGCAGAGTTCGAGCCTGCTCTATGTGGATGTCATTGGAAGTCGAGCTATTCAGGTGGCCGACCCCACTGCCGCTGCACACCACCACGCCCGTGTCAGTGCATTGTGGGAAAGCAGGGTTATCTGTGCCCATGGTGTGGTAACCAAAATACAAGTTCATGCTGCCGTTGGTTGCGCTCGACTGCGTAGTTGCCTGGCCCGGTATGGTGTTCATCTGAACACTGCTGACGCTGGTGTGGTGAGGAGCAGAATGGGGGTACTTGAAGGTCGGGGGGCCTGTGGGACGTGTCGTTGTTTTGCTTTCCTCCCCTGGCTTCTTCATTCGGAGGAACCATGCACACCAGTTGAGGAGGATGACTCGGACCTGAACGTGAGAGGAACGTTAGAGTGCAAAATTGACATTTCTTTGGTTTCGTGCCTTACAAACTTACCCATTTAGGCATTTTTCCACCATGTGGGTCATGGTGGTGGAATTGTAGAACCAGCACCGTCACCACGACAGACAAGCCCACGATCATCATGGTACTGGCAAAGTACTGAGCTGAGAAGAAAAATGCATGTTAGGGATTTACCTGCAAGCTCACACACCCGCTGAAGTCCCGTGTTGCCTCATCGCCTACAGAGGTCCCTTAAATAACTTCTAATGCACAAGGTCAATGATTCCCAAACTGATCAGAGAAAATTGCACGTTAACAAAGAAGCCAATGCATAATCAAACCATCCTCAGCCCCTTCTGATTAGCTTTCGGTAGCTTTGGGAGATCTGACCTTGAGTTGAGTTCAACTAATTTGCGCAGCATCGGTATTTTGCATATTTCCATGAGCATTGCCAGTTTCATTTCACCGCACATCCAATGAACTTAGGACCAATAAAACTGTTGAATCTTGAATCTTTTGAGTTGCGGCCCTACTGAGTTGGTGGTACCACAGGAAACCCTTTGCTGTAAGTTCTTAATGCTCCCAAGCTCATTTACTGCATGGTAGATAAACTCCCCCTTTCGAAGCACATTTTCATCCTTCTGCTGCTGTGATCCTGTCAAATCAGTTAAATATTAATTTTCAAGACAAATCTGTACTTATACCAGACATCTTCTTCCAATCTCTCCCCACTGCGCCACAATTGACTTTGTAGACAGCAGATGGATGTCTACATGTCTGTAATAGTTTTGACATTTCAGATGTGGCCGACAGATCATGCAGAGGTCTTACCTATGAGTGGAACAGAGTCTGACGTGGCCGGCATGATCTCTGCTACCAGTAACATGAACACGGTAAGAGACAGCAGCACCGTGATGCCTGTAGAAAGTAGGACCGATGCTTTCATCACAGGTTATTCTTTTCTCTTCAAAGGCTCAGAATAAATACAGCGGCTGGCATCAACATGGGCGAGAGCGTAATTGTCAGAGTATTCACGGTTACGGCTTGGCCTGAGCCCATCTGAATAGGGGACATTTCAAACTCATTTTCACTTATTCGTGTTTGTACCTGGGCTCTCAGTGTGTTTTACAAAGGATGATAAAATATTCTCTCACTAACAGAACTGAGAAAACAGAGATAGAGGCACATTAAGTGAACATAAAACATCACTAGTTTCCTGTCTACCTTGTGCCTACACTGACAAATACCTGCTTCAATGTTTAAAGATTGGCAAAAACATTTGTAATCTTCACTTGTGAATCTGTCAAATCAAATTGTATAATTGCTATAGTGTGAAAACTTTAGATTTGGCTTTATGTTGTGCTTTTCTCTCAATTGCAACCGAGAGTTTGATGTCTTAGGTAGAGACGATTCTTTAGTATGGAGACGAATTGCTAAGTACTGGTCCCCTACCCAGAGAGATTTTTTCTCCCGAGTCTGCAGGAAGGAGAAAGACCAGCAAGGCCAGACCAGAGATGAGCACACAAGGGATGAGCAGGTTGAGTCCATAGTACAGTGTCCTGCGCCGCATGGTGACAGTGAAGGTCACGTCTGGATATGGCTCCTTACAGCAATCATAGTACAGCTCATTGCGCTTGGCAGGCACACCTGAGGGAGGCAGGGAGAGGTGTGAAACTGGAAACAAGGTGTTGGATTTCTACTCTGTCATGGTTTTCCTCTGGCGGAAACGATGAAATATTCCCTCAAACTCCAGGCATTGATTCGGAAAAATATGCAGCGCCGCTCACAGCTTTGGTGAAAGAGAGGGTCTATGTGTTATTCTAGATGAAAAATCCCTGTTCTCGAAGGTCGGTGGTCTGACGTTTCACTCTGTTAAATGCATATGTGGAGAGGATATGAAACAGGAATCTGCATGTACAGTTCCACCCTGCAGGATCAAAGAATTTAGCATATGTAAATGGTCTTCTGCTTGGTAGTGGGAGTACAAAGGTCAGAGGAGAGCCATATTGGTGATGGATGGATGGGTAGATGGAGGCAGGGAGGGAAAGAGGGAGGGAGGGACAGACGGACGGATGGATGGATGGATGGATGGATGGATGGATGGATGGATGGATAGATAGATAGATGCTGGTAAGAATGGCTGTTTCTTGGGGCATCAGACTATAAATTTGGTCTTTTTAAGGTGCCAGAACAACAAGGTGCTTGAATTAAGGGCAGTGTGTACTAACTCCAGTTGCATCCATTATTTTGATTGCCATAGTTTCGTAAAACAGCCTCAGTGATTAACACATCTCCCTGTTTGTATAGTACCGTAGATATCTCTATTTGCATGCACACTTAAACATGCTGCACACTTTGCTGCTACATAAGATGCCATTGGACTTGTATTTGGTAGGAGCTGTGCAGAAAATTTTGGTCTTTTACGCATCTGCGACAATAATTTCTAGCACAACAATCTGCTCTTGCTCGGCAGTGAGGAGAATCACGTGGCACAGCAAAGATGTGGGAGGAAAGTTATTCTCAAATAAACAGAAGTACACAAAAACGATCCAAAACCAGTTTGTGGAGAGTATATCACACATGGCAGGTTTCACAATGTATGGATCTACCGAAAAATGGGGGAATTGAGAAGAATTGAGAACATAAAATCTTCTCAACAAAGGGTTGACATAGACACTAGAATCAAACAATCTGATGGCTTTTCAGTTTATATGTGTTGAATCTCACCAACAAGATCCCACTCTCCATTTGGTATGTATGTGGATATGTCCACATCCATCATCTGTAGGTCGAGTAACCATCCGTTGTGGGTCCATGAGCCAAATTTGAGGTCACACTTCTGCACGTCGAAGGGGAACCATCTCACGTCGATGTAACAGGTACTCTTCAGAATCCCTGCAGATTGAAAACACTGACTGTGGGTGAGGGGCTTTCCTTCTTTGTCTCACCAAATCTCCTTCATTTGACTTGGAGAGTTTCAGTGTAATAGGTTGCAGCGTCTTCCTCATGTTATTCTGAACAAGTCAGTAAGATTGACGGGCAGAGGCATCGTGACTGAATATTGGACGGCCGTTGATTACGATCTCCATATTTGTCAAAGGCTTGACGGCTGACACTGAATTAAACTTCAATGGATTCGGTGAGATGTTTATTTTACGACCTACTGAATACGCTCAGTCAATCCATCATCTGTCTTGGAGGAATTACTGTGTCGACAAGAGGAAAATGTGACTACGCGGCAGCGTGAATTTCCCTAACCGGACATCTTAATCTTAATCTAAATCTTAATAGGAGATTAATCTGAGCGCTGTGTTCTGATCAGTTCAGATGCCAGATCAGTCTGATCCTCCATAGATGTTCCAATACACACACTTAAATCCAGACACACACACAGATGACAACAGAGGTATTTTTGTCCTCATAAAAGAGTGTTTTATATTATTTACCCAGCATTCACATTTGGAACACAGCAGTGCAGCATTTGAATGTACAACGTCAACTGATGTGATGTAAATATATCAGCTGTCAACGAATGGTGTTCCCTCTCCAGTAATTACGGACTGCATGTAAAAATGTAACAAATACAAATCAATTACCACACAGAAGATGCTGATGGTTGTGACAACAATGACAGAGGATGACGACGACAATGACAATCCAGTTTCATCACTGGATCGTATGGTGGCGATGAGGACACGGCATCTACAAAGGTAATGAATGATACACAAAGAACACAGTAGCAACAATGGTAGCTAGTGGCAATGATGCCTCCGCCATGGTTGAATGGGTGACAATCGAATAGGTTAAGTTGATGGATATGTTAAGCAGTAAAGAAGACTATGTCTTGAACCTGACCTGGTGGGATGTACTGACAGGCTCCTGAAGCATTGACCAGCACATTGGTGTGGAATGTAGCGTCGAATCTTTCATCAGCACTGCAGGGGAACAAAGTGATCTTAGTACATATTTCAGAAAAATTGTGCACAACTGTGGAAAAGAGAGAGGAGGGAAACTTGTACCAAAAACAGGACGTCAGAATGTGGATACAAGGGGGAACCAAAAGCGAGTGAAGGACAAAGGGGTAAATGGGGATTAATGCTCACTGATGGTGGGACATGTTTGGTTTTATTGATTATCTTAAATCAAACAAACATCGCTGTGCCAGACAAACATCTCGGTCTGCCATCGCCACGCCCTTCACACAGGGCAGGCTATCTACATTTATCTTGGCAGCTAATAAATAATGCACGCCCAACTGAAAAACACTAGTCAGCCATGAAAACGAGTGATGAAATAAACTAGATTAACAATTGTAAAAAACAAATATTTTGACACTAAATGTGCTGTCGTGGTTTGGCAGCTCCATTAGAGCAGCTGACTGGGAGCAGCTACAGCTCACTGAGGCACTTAAATTGTTTTTTAGATGCATTGTTAGTGCTGTGCCAATGCTTTAAAATGCATGTGTGAAGATAATGGTGTTTTTGAGCAGCCCTGAGCAGTAACCGTGGACCAGATTGGATTTCACACAACCGTATCACGTAACATTTGTCATCAGCCCAGTACTTTTTCTCTGGAGTTGGAGAAAACTTTTTCTGAGAAAAGGAGTGTGAAAAAACTTTCTTTTTGGATTCTATTATTGGATTCTATTCCTGAGAGAAGGCCGATGCCAAGGTACCCTTGAGCAAGACACCGAGTCCCTCTCGCTGACGTCCATTCACTGCCTTCAGTCAGAGGCCATCAAAACAGGCCCCGTGTTATAAATAACAGTGTATGCGCCCTCCTCTTTCTGTCCTGCTCCTTTTTGTTGTTGCCATGATTTTCGTCTCTTGTTCCTGTCTCGTCCAGACTTTCCTGTCCCACTGATTTACAGACTCGTAACTCTGCAGCACCTTCATGTGTTGTTTCCTGGCGGGGGACAATATCTTTTCCCTGCTGTTGCCTTCGCCGCCTTGTGCATTTGTACAACATGACTTTCCCCTCGGCGTTGCGACATGAATTTTTCTGCGTGGCCGCTGGCTGCCAGGGAATGATGACGTTGTGGCTCCCATGTCTGCTGTGTAGGCTGTGATAGACATTGAACGCTGATGTTTGTCAAAGCTGCCTTTACTCAGGCTCTGCTGACTGGCGTAGGGCTGACAAAGACATGGGGCTGCTGTGAGGTTCATGGCTGGTGAGGCACGTGATCACAATTGGATTTTCGAAACTTAATAGTGCAAATCACAAAAAAAATTGGTATATTTTTTCATTTCACATTTTGTCTTTATGTAATGACAGGTGAGGCGCTGACTCTCCTGCCTCCCCTGATGTCATGTCACTGGACTGAGAGGTGGAGACCAGTCTAACCCTCTTCTAAAAACCACTCCACACTGGAATTGAACGCCAACGTGACCAGCTCAGCGTTATGTGAAGGTCTTATCTCCTCTCCTCCTACCTGGCAGCTACATCTTTACATCCTCTGTCCAATAAATCCGCCATCTCGCCCCTGCAACACGGAAGTTGTTTCACACAAGTGCATCTTGGTGTATTTGATTACAAAAATAGACAAAATAGTAAAAAAGAAGATAAAAAAGGTCTTATGACACGTTTTGAATTTATTTACAGAAGTGCATGGAGTGCAGAACGAAGGTGCATTTCTTGCTGACATTTTCAATTTGGCCTTCAAATCAGTAGACACATTAAAGATACCTATCGCTTTGAGAAAGCTTCATGCTGCAATGAAAAAAAAAAAAAACAGAGGACCTGATTTATGCGAGGGGGACGTTGCCATGCACATATACGGCCACGTCACAGGATTTTTCCCCTCGGCGTAATCGCCATGAGATCTAAATAAGTGGAACACGTCCCTCAAAGGTCATTTGGCATAAGGGCACCATGCTGGCCATGAATCACGATAGAGCCCTCCTGCCTATGGAATTCTTCAACAATTTCGCCTTTCCGCTCCTATTTGAGGGCTTTAAGATAAGGACTACCTGAGAATAAAACATCCATGCCGGCTGGGAAAAGGACACACGCTTGAGGCCGGAAATCTTTTCTTTTTTCTCTCCCTCAGATTAGATGCAGGACAATAAATGCAAGATATTGTTGCGAGAAAAGAGAGAATTCCTCAAGAGCGCCTGAATGACTCCAAACTCCAAACCCGTGTGTTTACGTGTGCTTGAGGCTCCTCCACGTGCGGAGAAAGCAGTTTCACACATCCTCAGTCTGTGAACAGTGTGAACTCTGGGAGACCTATAAACTCGTGCCTTGAATACAAATGCGTGTAATCCACAAGAGCATTCTGAATTAAACATGTGGTCACCATCAGCTATACCTTCAAGGGTCTGCCCTCCATGCAAAAAACTGAAAGTAACAAATTATCATTTCTTGACTCTGCCCATGTAATCACACTGCATATCCACATTTTCCTCCAGGCAGTGACGTGCTGTCAGGAGAGGCAGGAGAGGCCGTGCCTCACCTGTCATCAAGGAATGGAAAAAAATGTCAAATGAAAAAATTATTAAACGATTCTATTTAACCAGTGATTTGCACTATAATGTTACTGGTTCATATGTTTGTAAGTCTGTAAGTCTGCGATAAAGTCAGTGCCTCGCCAGCCATGAACTGCACGGCACCTCACTGGCTTCAGGTATGCAAAATAATGCACCGCAGCTGCAGAAACAGAGCAGGATTTTACATGATCCGTGACTGCTGATGGACCTGTATTGCCTCAGCATGGCAGAACTTCTGCTTGTTCCTTGTATTTTGTCTGTCCATGTCACATCCTGCTGCAGACTTTTTGGAATTCCCAATTTTTCCGCTGGGCTGGAGCCCATTGTCACGCTCGCTAGCTTTCATTTCACCGCGTGCAAAATACGACTCAAGTTCAAAACAGCGAATATTCTGTGATAGTACATCACATTTCATGTCGGCCCCCATCCTGTCCTGTGCCAGGACGGTGCTGTCCTTGTCATTAGCGCTCACTGATCTCCACCGTAGCTGCTTAATGTTCTGTGTCATCCCTGTTAGACACTGCAAGCTCAACCTTCCCTCTCTCATGTCCTATACTCTATCTCTCTCTCTCTGTCTCGCATGCGCATGCGCATGCACACACACACACGCGCACACACACGCAAACGCAGACGTACACACACACGCGCACACACACGCAAACGCAAACGCAGACGTACACACACACACACACACACACACACACACACACACACACACACAACAGCACACTGAGGACAGGCAGAAAATCTGTCTCCATCTCCCTCTCATAAAAAAATCCTCAATCACGTTGAAGGTGGTGCGCTGAGCAGCGGGCGCCATCAATCAACTTCGGCTCCACCTTGTATCACGCTGTCTGTCGGTGTGTGTGTGTGTGTGTGTGTGTGTGTGTGTGTGTGTGTGTCACTTCTGCCTATTTGCATCTATTGGTTTATTAATCATTACTTGAGAGTCGTTGTGAATGGATCAGAATCTTAAATAGTTTAATTGCTCAA
>OMPJ01021065.1:3077-19077 GCA_900312935.1 Carapus acus
AGAAGGCGGCGAAGCTACAGAAAGAGGAGGTCAGCGAAGGTCAACCGGTGGATCGGGGGGAAAATGTCGGAGAGCTGTGACTTTTTTTTTTCTTAATGCCTGCGTCACATCGTTGGTACAGGTTGCCCGACAGATGCGAATCTACGCCCAAAAAAGGATGCAAGAGGGGAAGGAAATGAGAGATTTAGTCAGACAGGCGGAGAGGAACTCCGCGTCTGCTAAACAGAAACTACTCGAACTGAAGCAAAATATCGGTTAGTGGACTCAGTACACCATGATGGCGATGATGCTGATTTGCGATGATGCTGATTTTTATGATTATCGTCTGATGTTGACAGTGAGAGAAGTCTCAGAGCAAAGTCAAGCACTACTGCGTCAAGCCCTGGAGGAAGCCCAGGCCGAGCTCAGCCGAAAATTTGAGATAATTCGTGAAATCCACGCCATTGAGTCTGTGCCTCACATCAGAGAGAAGTTTTTTGATGATACGGAAGTGAGCCAAACCACCAAAACTCACAAATGCAGCAGGTATGTCCCCTGAGTGGTTGCTGGTGACTGTGATGAGATTGTTATCTGAACTCAGGTGAAAAGCCACGGCGTGATGGAGGAGATGTCTCTGGTGGAGCTGAGGGAGCGGCTGGTGGTCTTGAAGGAGGCGAAGGAGAGGGAGCGGCAGGAGAGACGGACGCGCATCCAGGAGGAGAAAGAAAGCAGGAAGAAGCTTCTGGACGACTGCATGGAGGCGATAGGCCAACACAAGAGGGCACTGGCAAAGGTTGCCGCCTCCAGGTCGGGAAATGGAAGAACGAGACCAGAGTAAATATGTGGGGCCACAGAAATCACACATGCTCATCACATTTTTTGATTTTGTAGAGTGGAAGCAAAGACGGTCACAAGGATGGACCTCCTGAGAGTAGCTGCTAAAGACGAAAGAATTTTGGCTCTGAAGGAGGAGGCAGAAAGGACAAAACAAGAGCGCCAACGAGTGGAGAAGTCCAAGATCAAGATCAAGATCAAGATCAAGACCAAAACGAAACCAAAAATCAAGAAGGTTAAAACTCCAAGACCGGTGACCACCAAAGTAAGCAGAGCAAATCTAAATATGGAGGCTCTGGTATTGTGTTTTCAAATCATTTTTCAACGTGTCTGTATTTGATTGTTGCAGAAAAGCATGGAGGTGAAAAGCTGGTCACAACTGGAGCAGAACTTGGAGCTTCAGGTGCACAGGGAGTAAATGACTTGGCCTCCTAAAGATTCAATACATTTGTACCTGTCAACAGTCACAGATTTTCCTGCTGAGAAGAAGAGAGGGAGAGTCGAGAGGAATGCAGGCATCAGCAAATCTGTCCTATATTTATCAAAGCATTATTCCGTTGAAGGCCAGAAACTTACAACAATGAAAAAAATAAAATGAAAACGCACATCCAAGAGGTACTTTATGAAATGTGTTGCGGGTTCAGAGTTCTTGGCTCTGTTTAGGCCCTTTGAGGAATCTTGGCTTGGAGTCACGTGGTTAGTGTCTTAACCCCTAGATGGACATGTGTGGTCAAAAATGACCCTGGGATTTGTTATTTCTCAAAATCTTTATTTCAAAAAAATTGAATATATTCATTTTACAGTTATTCTTCATTAGACATTTTTGTGACATGAGGAAATATTTTTCTTTATTTATGCTTTCATTCATTTTGAGAATTTTATTTGTAAATATGTAAATATTTCCATATTTATTTTAAGGAAAGGTGTCCTTGTTTTTACCTGTGCAGTTATGGGAAGCTTGGAGGAAAATAAAGTGCCGGTTGGCAGGCTTAAGAAAACCCCCGTCTGTGCTCCTCTGTGTGTAGCTAACGCACTCAGCGGTCCCGTGCCACAGAAAGTGACTGGAGGTTGACGACAGCTAAAAAGTGACCGACGTGCACTGAGAGAGCCATTAACAAAGTTGACGGAGAGACGACGACCATTTTCCAAAATAGAATATCGCTCAGAATTACAGTAAACAATTAGAGATGTCCGATATTATCAGCCCACCGATATTATCGGCCCGATATTAGCATAAGCACGTAATATCGGTATCGTTTTTTTTTTTTTTTTTTTTTTTGCTTTAAAACCGATAAAGTAAAAACCGGTAAAAATAAAATAATGCTTGCGTTACACCGAAATAGTGCCTATATGCTCCTGAAGCGCTTACCGGCGCAAATATCGGTATCGGCTGTTATCGGTATCGGTAAATTGAGAGTTGGGCAATATCGGCATATCGGATATCGGCAAAAAAGCCAATATCGGACATCCCTATAAATAATAACTAAAACGAAGGTAATATTACTTTTCTGTCAGTGCAGCCCGGTACCAATTGGGGTGAGGACCACTCCCTTGAAACATTTGCGGTAACCCGCCATAAACGTCTGCTCCTGCTTACTTGGCTTTGCCCCTGTTCGCTTTTAACCACAACATCCACAATCACACTGACCGCCCAAACAAATGAAGAGACAAAAGCTGCATTGGTTTCAATAGCAAACATTTATTCCAATTATTACTCAGACAGTACAGGTTGTCTAACCCTGATCAACATGCTGTGAATGCTGATTCGAACACTGAACCTTTAACACAAACACCACGGATGGTTCCACCCGCGTGGCACTATGGCCGTGCTCAGCCCATGTACAGTATGATACAGTGCGGCCCCGTTACACTTACTTTTGTTTTGCTATTTGCTGCATAGATTCACACAGCTGGTCACAGTATTGGAAAACATCTATTGTTCTTCCAGGGACAACACAAAGAGGCTAACATGCAGAGAGCGTCGTCACGGCTCCATCCATGGGATCTCTACCCACAATCCACTGTGATTTCACAGGAGTTTTGGAGTAAAACGAGACACTGCGACAACAAAAAGGTAAATATTGTCTTTTTTTTCTTCAATATTCAATCTATATGTTTGATATGTTGCTTTCAAGGGATTCACGGGTTTGACTTTTTTCTTCCTCCTATGGGGATTCTAAACAACATTAAGGCTTTCATATACAGTGATTTGTTTTTGTTGTTGTCTTATATGTGGGTGCGTCAAACTATTGGATGTGACGATGATCAAGTGATGTATATACAGGCTGGTTTTATAGGTACTGGTTCCTCTTTGTGGTAACTAATGCAAATACAGTGGAATTGTAACAAACCAACATGAAATGGATATTTTGGGACAGTGTTGAAGTCGCTTTACTTTTAACTTTGTTGACTTTGGACACATAGCAGTCATGGGATTGCCTTAGCTTTGCTTTCTATATCAGATAAATGACGCGATTAGGTGTCATTTAAGTCAAGCATAGTGGTTTAGTTGGCTAAAAGAGAAAAATCTACTTGACTTAGCATTACTCCATCGTCCTCCAAAAGGATCAATTTCTGAATTTTTACTTTGAGGGCGGGGTTGTCTTAGGTGGTCTTGGGGGCATAACGAACTGTTCAGGTTCAGGTTGGTTCAGACGATACATTTCTGGGGCAATACTATCAGGAGTGTGGTGCTTCCTGATGAACATAATCTCAGGGTTCCCGACACAGTTTTGAGAATTTCCAGGTGAAATGGTTGCTTGTACAAGGTCTTACACCAAGAAACAAACTGCCAAACTGCCAAACTGTGGGAGGAGTCCACAACACCTCACTGAAACATGAAATGTACCTCTTATGCAAACACTGAAGCGGACAGGAATGACAATGAAATCGCAATGGTGAAGTACTTAGAACAAGCCTACAGTATATGATGTGATTATGGGTCAGTTCACGAGAGCAGTTCAACAAACAGTATATGTGTGTGTTCAACTAAAGTGTCAGGCGACTGTGGATCAGAATCTACAGTGTCATAATACAAAACCAGCCTGTACAAACCCAGCTGTGGGTAGATGAACAGATTGTCAATGAATCTCTTAACTTTGAGCCATCAACATAAAGAACACAGAGGACTTTGGCAAAGGCCTGGAGAAAGTCAGTAATATTCACAAGAGGAAATGCACCATGCAAGAATTACTTGGAGTGTCTAATACAATGGACCGAGTTGCAGGTGAAAAATTATATTCAGAGTGTAAAAATACCTCCTTGCTTTGGCAAATTTTCTATGTACTCAAAAAGTGTCACCTTCAAACAGCTGTTGCGTACCCGGCGTTCACTTTAGCTCTGCAACTGTTTAACGACCTTTCATGTAAACAGTTTCATTTCAAACTGGTGTTCCCTCCTCGGAATAGATCGGCATTCATGCAAACCTTCAGCGTGAGCTGGACTGTGTTAGTGTGTGTTGGGTGTGCTATCATAACCAAGAGATGAGACCATTGCTGGTTTCTTCACTCCTCTAAATAGCATTGAATACTGGCTGAACCATGGCTGGATTTAACTCATCCCAAAATACGTTTTTTAAAGTGAAATATTTGCATATTTGGCCTCTACCGTCTGATTGGAAATTGTGGGCATGATCACTGCGTCCCACATGTCCAGCTTTGCAAAACAACAGCCGCCCAATCCAAAAAAGCCAGATGTTGAGCTCAGATGTCAGTGGCGGTGTCCAATAATCAGATGACTTTCCAAATAACTTTGGCGTCCATTGAGGTGTGTAGGAGGTGAAGAATGAGGAGTTGGAAGGAGCGCTCAGTGTCTCGTGTATGCATCCGGACAAGGGTCTCAAGGTTGCTCATTGGCACAAAGGACGACTTCAACACAACAACCCACATATGCTAAACGAAATACATTTTTCTTTTCCCATAAAGCCAAAGGTGACACACGGTCTCATTTGATGATGGTGTTTACACTGAGGTATCAGATAGAAGAATTCCAAGAAAAACAAAATGATACTTCCAGTTCTAAATGCTGGATGCTGTACCTATTGGTTTATGGACAAGCCCAACACCATTGAACTAGCTCAACGTAGGTTAAAGCAGCTGAGGGAACACTGCCACATTTTGGAGACATGTTTGTGTGTCTGTCTGCCCTCGTTACAAGCTGGATGAGCAGAAAACACATGTCAGTTGTATCCTTTGGGAAGCTCAGGGATTTTGCTGGCAGCACCTGGCTGCTTTCTTACTTGCTTTTTCTGAATTCACCGACATAACAGCAAAGGCGAGACTGGCAGACTGATGTGGAGACAATCTGCTGAACTCTGCGGGAGAAAGTCACATCACATGACCTGGTCGCCACGTTCGTCAACTACACCTGTCGCTTTTGAAACATGAGGTAGCTACGTCCAAAGCTGAGGCCACTGGGGGCGCTGTTTGTCTCAATGATTATTATTGGTTAACACTCTGTGCAATCCCTACGTCAGACGATGTAAAAGCCAACAGAAGAAACTTTATCTTGGTCTGCTTCTCTATTTCTGTGCCCTCAGATGACGTTACGTCCCAATCACGAATGAGGCTGAAATTTTAGATTTATTACAGAGCTTGGACTTGGTTTCAAGATTAACGACTACTTCTTATTTATTCTTGTTTTTTTTATATAAAAAAACAAAAACGAAAAAAGCCACAACATGTTTCCTGAAATGTCAGAACTGTTCCCCTGGTCTACGGCAGCTGCACAGTCTAGATGTAACGTCAGTATTCAAGTTTTGCATCCAGACAGCTCCAATCAAAGCAAAGCGATTGCAAAGTTTGATGACATTTTGTGCTGGAAGAGGGCTTGATATGCAGATCCAATCCTAGGGTAGGGGTGGTGACAAGTGCGCAGAGTAAACACACATTTTCAGTGCAAGTCACAGCATATTTGACGTTGTCGCTACAGGAGGAATCCTAAGCACACTTAAGGTTCAAAACAAGTTTTCTGTACAGCATGTGTTGTCTAAATACAAAACATATCTCTGTCACATCGCAGTGTCACAGCTGTTAACTCTTTGTAAAATAATTCTTTATCTACTCAAATTTTTTTTACAGTATTTTGTATATTAAATAGTATTTTCTGGAGTAGCACCTTTTACATTACACAGTATTTACAGTGTAGGGAAGTAAACATTGGTCTCACAATGGTACAGTAAATTTGAAATTATCTGCTACACTTGCAATCCTTCTGTGCTACTTGATTTTTTTTTTGTTTTTGTCTCAAGGGTCCATATCCAAAATGGGCGTAGCTGATTGTTTTTTTTCTACTTTTTTGTTAGAAAAAAGGCCCTGTATCCAAAGCATTGGCACAGCATCAGTGCTACGATAGGTTTCCTTAGGAGTGACCACAAAAGTACACAGTGATTATTTCTACAACACTCAAAAGGTTGTGCTTTAGTGTGAACACATAGAAATCCTCATGCTGAATAAAACTTTCCATTTCATGTATGGCGATATGTACAATGGCTGTGAGTGCAGATTTGGTGTTGCAAATTGGCCAAAAACCGCTGCGCTCTGTTTACCCATCTTTTTTCTTTTTAACCTATTTCTTATTGTGCTTGGTGACCTTTTCAGGCACCGCTGCTCTTAGATATATTAATTCTGAGTCAAAGTTTGGGAGTGAAAGTGTGTGTGAGGTACGCCGGGACCCAAAGCTATATTGCATGAATCGCATCTGTAAAATTACAGTTAAACTGCTGTATGATATTAAAGAATATAACAATATTGTGGTGCTGACACAGCTACATGAGGGTATAAAACATTTTGCGGGTAGTGACCCAGAATTGCTACATTCTAAACAAAGATGATGTGAAAGCACAAAAAGATCAGAGGTCTTGATTATTATTATTATTTCTATGGGCCTCTATGGATTAAAAAACTATGAATTGCACCACCTTCCATGCAATATAGCTTTAAGGAAAGACAAACCGCCCTCTGGTGACGAAGAATATGCAGCTACAGGTTCATAAAGAGAAAATCAGGAGTATTACACCATCAAAATTTCGTATAACATACCTGATGATTTTCACAGTATTCTATAATATCTTGTGTATCATAGTGGGATTTCATTCAATTGTGAAACTAAACAAGAGTTAGAACACTTAAAGGAGGACTGATGCAGGATGCAGCTTCCTTTGCCTCTTGGGGTTTCGCACACACACAGACACACATACTGCAGAGATGTGGTGTGTAAGATCCTATCATGACCCTCCTACGTTTATTCCTTGAAAGCAGGAGCGATGGAGGTTCCCTTGTAGAAAACGTTGCGGGTGTTATTGGGGCTGTTGGCTCTTTCTGGAATCAGGATCATGTTGTTCCCTTTCCGACGCAGCGTAGACTCACGGCTGGAGGCCAACGAGGGGGTTTCCGAGGTGGTCTCCGCACTCCCCGCTCCGCCTGGTCCGGAGGCGCTGCTGTCCCCCGGGGTGACCCGTATGGTGGAGATTGACTGTGGGTGCAGCCTCTGTTCTGATTGGCTGGAGGTCTGGGTATGAACAGTTACGATGGGAGAGGTGCTGACGGCGGTCGCTGCTGGGCCGACGTGATTCGTGCGCTTTCTGTCAATGGAGCCGTCACGTAAAGAGCCGGAGCTTTCTGAATCCCGGTTCAGATCGTTGAGCTCCGCGGACTGCTTGAAACTACCACCTCCTCCTCCTATCCCTCCTGCTGCTGCTCCTCCCGCTCCACTCCCTTCGACCACTGCTGATCCGGACCCATGGTCCAAAGATTTCCATCGCCACGATCCACTCCCGTCGCTCGTTGGAACCGGAATTACCGGCTTGCTGTTTTCTGGGTGGGCCTCCACTCTGACTATGGCTCCTGTGCTGCCTGAAATACTGCCTGTCGTACTACCAAGGGAGCCGGGGCCGGTGTTGCCGCCGTGGTCCTGATCCGTGAGGGCCCGGTAGCGACCGGATCCTGGACAGCTGGTGGCGTTGGTGCAGCCAATCATGCTCTCGTCAAGGCTCTTGGAGTGTGTCTGCAGCAGGCCCTGCTGCTTGGACATGGAGATGACCTGCAGCATTCGCGGTTGGCTGTCGGTAGTCCGACCGGCCGAGGTTTTCTCTGCCGCCCTCTGCCAGTTACCCTGAACCGCTCCATTCACCGTGGGCACCCCGTCACACCCCCCAGCTGCCAGTGTCCTCGCCGGGTTGGTGTAATTCTCGTGCGCTTCCTCGGGTATGTGGACCAGCTGTGACGATCCTGGCCTGGACTGCATTGCTATCCTGGCTCCTCCTGTTATGCCGCTGCAGTTGTTGGGTAACGTGGTGCTGGCGCCCATGGCCATCTTGGCCAAGTAGGCGTGACTGCTGACGTCGAACCCTCCGTTCAGCGCCATGGCCGCTGGATCCGAGTTGGACCGCAGCTCCATGCTGCCATGGTGGAGTGGGTGCTGGGAAGACTGCCCAGAGGACGAGTCCAGAGAGGAGGAGAAGGAGTCTGGGACCTGCAGGGAGCATTTGTGGCCTGTTTTGCTTTTCCACTGAGACAGCAGCTGCTTTGAGCGGCTGGAGTCCATGGAGTTGTGGTGCAGGGTGGCAGCATGACGCCTCGCTGCCTCCTCGTATGCTGCCATGGCCTGCGGCGTGTGGACCCGTGGCAGGGTGTGGCTAAAGGTCATCATCAAATCTTCACTGTGAGGGCTGCGGGGTGAGAGGGCGTCAATATCCACGCTTGAGCGCTTGAGGGTGTCGTCCGACCTCTGCTGCTGCTGCAGGCCGCGGTGGAGGAGGCCCTCGGAGTGCGAGGCGGTGAGGCCCGGCTCGCCAGCCAGGCTGGCTTTCATCTGCAGGTGATGGAGGACGGCCTCCTGGCTGATGTGGGGTAGAGAGCAAGGGGGGCAGTGGAGCTGAGGGGCGGAGGGGATGCTGCTGGCCTCCTTGTTTGGCTGGAAGTTTCCGACGGCGTACGTGCCCTGGAAGCAGATGGAACATCACAAACGGAACAAACTTTTGATTGAAATTAGCGGGTTGGTTCGTAGGGGGACGTACTTACCAAGTAGACGGCAATGGCCCCGCCCAACAGGAACCCCAGGTAGACGTCTATGGCGTGATTCTTGTATTGAATAATCCTGGTGAGCCCACAGATGATGGCGCAGATGATGAAGGAGAAGACCAGCAGAGGCTTGAGCAGCTTGGAGGAGTCGGTCAGCGTGCTGTTGAAGTACATCTGGACCACAGAGAAGAGTTTCATTAAGGTTTAGAGAAAATGGCTGGGTCTTTGATGACGTCTTTGACCCTGCTGGAAATTGTTCCGATGGTAATATTAAAAGTCGTCTGGCGCTGTGATTAGGCTGTAGGCTCAGCCCGAGTCTGGCGTGCCTGAGCACGACGCTGCATCTCATATTATCGTGGTGCCCGGTGGCGCCACAGCGGAGCAGAAATAGCATCAGCTTTAACAACATCATAACAAGAATACGAGCGGGTTAATCCCCATTAATCCAGCTCGGACTGCCCTTTTGTGTCAACGTGGTATTTCACTGGCGGTCGAGCTAAGGGAGGTCAGCAGAGCTGAATGAGCGAGGGCTCAGCCTATTACTCACCGAGACATAGACGGCCGCGAAGGAAGCCAGAGTGGCGTGCTGAGAGGGGAAGGATTTCCTGCAAATGATGAAAGGATGGAAACATTCAGCCTGTCAGGGGGAGCAAACACACTGAAACACATTCAAATACTTGACCAACTGTCCAACGATAGACAAACGGAACAACACAGCTTAAGCATTGGACGATGGGGGAAAGACTGATCCTGAGGGACACTTCTCCTTTATATTTGACTTGTCTTTTGCCAATCGGATCCAGTTATGGGTCCAACCAGCAGCAATCTAATCCTAGATGGGTCACAATGGACTCTTACTCCCGCTCAATAACCAGCCGCACCTTTTTGTCTCAACACTTGCCTGCCACAATATGCCACTGTCTGTAAATGATGAAATAAACCACAAATATACAAAAGCAACAACAAAAAAAAAGAGAAGCAAACAGATTTCATCCATACAAATGTCTCGCAAACCTCCTCGCAGCACCTGGTGATGATGGAACTGGTGCCTCAGCAGGATGTTCTGTACAGTAGCGAGGCAGAGCCTCGCTGAGAACTGCATAACACTGCTGAACATCTGACCCATTTTCTCACCCAACACCAGTGACCTACTTCGGCAACTACTGAGGCACGAGCTCACCACTTTATCCCTTGCTCCAGGTGTGTGGGTGTGTGTGCGCGTGATCTCCCATTTAAATTAACAGCAAGGCCAATTTAAGTTCAATTCATCTACTTGTATGTCAGTGTTTAACTCCTCCTGTGTCTTAATTAGGCCCTAATTATGCATGTAGATGCCTGGCCCTGGGTGTTTATTCTATTATTTTCATGTACATCAATTATCTAGAGGAAAAACTGCCTTACTGCTTCTGACCTGGTAGGCAGGCGGAGGAGACTCTTGGAGTTGACCTGGCAACTCAGTGGTTTTCTGCTTAGTTTCTGCTCATTACTACACAGTTGTTCCCAAACGTCATGAGCCCAAACACTTAACGTTCCTGTCTCCTCACCGGCCCTGGTTGATGGCGTTGGGGTCGGCCCCGGAGCAGATGTCATCCATGATGTAAGGGTTCTGCTCACAGCTGACGTTCAGCGTGGTGTAGTTTGGCTTACACACGGTGAGGAAGTATGGCGTCGGGTAGCCCGTCATCAGCTGCAGGATGTCGGTGATGAGAGCTGTGGCGCACAGGCCGAATAGATGAACTCCTGATGGTGGAGGACATGATAGAGAGGAGGCATGGGATGGACTCCGATGCTGTTTGTTTTGTTTATTTTTCCAGGTTTTGCTAACAGACAAACTCACACCTGCGCTACATGTTGGTGTGTTTGTTGTGGTCAGATTCTCTAATTCAACTTCTCTCTACACTTTCAGGGCTATTCCTACACAACGTCAGCGTACCAATGAAGCGGATGGCCCTGCGTATGAACGAGTTGAAGTTGCAGCCTGCGGCGTTGATGTTGGCCTCAATCCCAACGCCGCCTCTCCTCCGTGACAGACAGCAGAAGAGGATGGCCTCCCCGATCATGATCTGCGCAGGCAAACACACGTTGGTAAGCCTCCTTCCCCTCGCCTCTCCCACCCGTCGGCGCCTTTCCCCCGCAGCCGTACCGTGATTGCGGGGCCGGCAAAGGCCAGGCTCAGCAGCATGAGCAGCGGGATGACCTCGTGGTTGGGGTCGATGTACGGCAGGCTCAGGCTGCGGTCGTGACACGTGAAGCCAGACTTGACCGGCTTGAACAAATCCGTCCATTCCAGGAAGTATAGACTCACCACGGACGACACCAGGATGGGCAGCTGAGGAATAAACAGAGAGAGAGAAAGACAGGGTTGGGATAAGGGAACCGGGGGGTGAGGCCAAAAGTTCAATTAAAGTCACCAGGAGTCGACAAGATGGGGACGAGCCAGATTGTCAATGAATAAATAAATGGATAAACAGGCAGCGAGGGCTGAAAATGTCCCCATAACCTCACGGTTCAACGAGCATCCTAATCTGATATGCTAATAAAGGACGGAGGCAAAGACGATATTTTTCATGGCCTGGGGCGAGAGAGAGAGCGAGAGAGAGGGATAGAGAGAGAGGATGACCGTGGAATAGGTTGCTCCATCGACTCCTTCTTAGACTTTAAAATTAGGAAACGACAAATCCATTTCTTTTAAGTGTCAGTTGCACACGCCGCCTCTGAAATGCGTGCACACCTCCGCTGGGAGCAAAACCAGCCTGGGCGATGAAACGGTGTAACGACTGTTTCACCAAACAGCAAACGCGCCCGCAGTTGCGATCCACAGTGGCCGCAAATGTCACGCCGGCTCCGTTTAATCTCGAACGTTTAATTAACTCTGCTGTTCATTAAAGGCAACGGATCGCCCGGCACTTTAAGCAGCCATTGTGGCTGCAAATGTCGCTTTGCTCGCCGCTCCCGTCTTTCACTCGGTTAAACTCCCCCACTGCGTCTCAATCGTTACAAACGCACAATGTTTGTGCAATTTGCGGCGCTCGCCGCAGCCCCGCAGAACTTGCAGCCCCATTACACATTCAATTAAAAGCCACTCAGCAGGCCGTCGCCCTCAATCCTCCCAGGTGCGGCCCCCCGTTTTCCAGCGCCAGGATGATTCTATCTGAATACAGATCGCATTTTTAATACAAAATCAGCCTGTCCAGTCACACAACTGTTGCTGGGCTTCTTCAGTTGTGGATAAACTGCAGGGGGACCGCAGGGCCACGTGTTCCTCCTCAGCGATTACACGGATGAGATGGCAGCAACGAGTCAGTTAAGTGTAAATAATTGATGGTTAAAAATGGAAAGGAGCACACCGCCTGCTTCTGTAGGTGCTGATGGTGAGGAAACCACAAAATGCCTTATTGCGTAGAACGGTGCGTTACAGCTAAAATGGTTCCTAACATGCAAGTGCACATGCAAAGCCTCTAGTTTCAGACGGGAAAACTACATTTTGCAGTTGTCACTACATGCTTTCTTTCCATGATTTCACACAAACTGACGTATGCACAGACTTGCTCCCCTTATTCTCTAGGGGAGACAGATGCTGGATGTGGGTCACTATGTTGCGCAGGAATGCAAACCAGCTGATCAGCAATGTAGTAGCCATCTTTTTTTGTAGAATTTTCCTTACGATTAATGTGCCAGAGGCTCATTGCTCAAGCCAATTGCTTGACTCTACGCACACAAAAAATTCCTCCACAAAATTGTCCCCTGCACACACACACGATTGACGGGTCAGCACAAATCTGACAGGAAGCTGAAAGAGAAGTAAAATTTCACGGCGCAATTGGTCATAAAGAGTTCCATCGTGACCTCCCAAGGACAATTTAACTGCCCAATCAAATGCAGGTCGCTAAGCGACACAGAGAATCGCATAAATGTTCAGCAGAGGCTGTCAGGGGGTTAGTAGGTGGAAGACTGGAGGAAGAAGCAGCCGCATTTTCAACTGGTGAATATGACATCTTGGTTGGTTTGGTGCTCTCCTCCCCTGGGAAGGGGGCTGATCCCGTGGGAGAGCTCAGCTGGCTGCAGCCGAGCAGCGCCGCTGCCCTACATCGGCAGACGCTCCATAAATCTCTCTCTGACACTTTCATTCTTCTTTCTCTCCTTTTACATGCAAAGACGGGGCCGCAGCCTGCACCGCTTTATCTCCCTCTCATTTATTTCTCTTTCCGTGTCGGGACCCCCGCCGGCCTGCATGTGGCGGCGCCTGCACGGTTTGATGCGGCGTGACAGCTGATATCCACTGGACGGATCTGCGCTTTTAGATCACGGACCGTGGCGAGTGAGGCTCTCAGGTGGCTTTTGCCGAACGTTAAAAAAAAAAAAATCTAATCATGCTGCGTCGTCCGGGCTGTGTGGTCAGATTGGCGGTCGCCAACCTTTTTTGTGCCATGGACCGGGTAATATGTTCAAATAAATGTACAACCACCATAAAAGGAAATATATGAGCATCAATACACAAGTCCTTATTGGGCCTTTTCCCCTTTCCAGAGACATTTGCTTTACTCATTTTTGCTAGCCTGAGGGCAGAACTGAGGTAAAGCATCACTTGACTGATTCAAGTGTCTTGACCCGTGTCATGGGTCAAAGATGAATGTCATTGGGAGAGAATGGGGTGATTAAAAAGAAATCAATAGAATGCTTATCTCTTTCATTTTCTGTGCAGCCCGCCACCAAATGAGCCTGTCCACGGCGCGGTTGTTTAGGGAGGGCTGCTGTACATAATAAGCTCTATGAGGAGAAGCATGGCACAGCTACTCGTCCCTCCTGCGGGTGGACGTAATGCGTGTCGTTGTTGTTTGTCTGGTCTGAAGTGACGCTTTTGCTTCAGCTCGACGTTTTCTCTGCTCTCAGCACACTAGCACCTGTTCTGCTCGGGGGCACAGTGGCCTGCGGCTCCACGCTGGAGCCTCAGCGGGACTTTGCCGGTGTTGTCTGCTGAGATGAGCTGAGCGCTGATGGATTTCTCTCTTCCCAAGCTGCAGCGACTGCAGTATGGAATACACTCGGTGTGCGTGCTTTGTTAGAAAAATGTTAAACACACCCTGTCTGCGCAGAAAACCTGTGACAGGGTTAAATCACACATCACACTCCGCTATTTTCGGGACTGGCCCATGTGGCCTGGAGGATGATTGTAATTACCACAGCGTCCTCCAGGGGCATTGCACCTCCTGCAAAGTCTGGGTCATCCTGAATCCCTGCTCACATGTGGAACGTTGTGCGTTTGTCATGCAAAGGAGGAGGCGGATATTTAGGAAAGGGTGAAACCAAAGTTCTGATCGGATACGGACTTGCTTCTCGGCAAAGCGAGAACACCTCATCGGAACCATGTCATTGCACGTCAGACGTCGGAGCCAGGAGAGATGGATAGAGAGACACATGGGGGAGGAGGGAGGGAGCCAGCACCTCAGGTCTTTGTTAGCTCACACAGCAAACAGGGGAGCAGGCTACAGGCTGGCGTGCCTCAGCGAGAGAAGGAGGGTAGTTTGTTGCATAAATTAACTTGCAGGCTGACCTACTTTGAACGCAGCCTGCTGCTGCTGCTGCTGCTGCTGCTCCTGGTGGTGGTGGTGATGGAGGAGAACGGGGGGAGAATCCTCCACCGAGCGGTGAGGACTTTGCCCAGGGAACAACCTGCGGGCCTGAGGGCCGAGCGTTTGGTTTCATTATCCGCCTCTTTGTTTTTGTCTTTTGGCAAATCTGACGACAACCAGGGAATACTTGCCTTCGCTGTTGCTTCTGAACCAGTTGTAAAGGGGGCGTGATGCACAGTGAATCATATTTGAGGAGGGAAATCTACCATTCCGGATGTATTTCTGATTGTATCTCCCAGAGGCCGCTTGTGAATTGGAGCGTGAATAAAGGCCAAAGCAGGGAAAAGCAGTGACAGGCGGCAGAGATGTCAGAAATCCTCATGCGTGCTCACATGAATACCTCATGACGCCACCGACAACATTAGAAATTATACATGCGGTCTGCCACACATGGCATTCTCGTCCCAGGAACCTCTCACGCCGGACTCCCTCGTCTTCATCCATCATGGCTGCCCTGCCCCTTGTCAGCTCGGATTCAAACCGGCACACAGCGGGGCTCCTCGGGGGTTTGGAGGAGCGTCGTCATCCACTTCATGCCTTCCTTCTCTGCCGCCTCAAAACGTCAACACGTTCACAAATCTGACTGAAAATCCGCCGCACAGATTACGTTCTCCTGCCCAGCAAGCCATTGAATGCAATCAGCGCTTTGTGCCACAATCGCTGAATTTAGGTCACGTCTGCAACACACTTACAACAAGCAAAACAATGACTGTGCCGTCAGTCTGTATACGCTGGGGAGGGGAATTTGGGTTTTGTTACTCGTGCACCACCGATTTTAAAGGAGAATTTGTGATTTTAGTCAATGCCAGCACGTTTCATGGTCTTGATTCGAGGTTTACTGAGTTACACCCTCCAATAGCTCCGTCGCACACAGACGCCTCATGGATGTCATTCAATGTGTCTAAGTCTACATCTTAATCTACCATGATTGCAGTCTAAAAACACTTCATTTGTAAATCGATTAAGATGTTCACAAGTATGGTAAATTCGTCCACAGAAATATGAGCAGCATACCGCTCCTGCCGTCAGAATGGGGCCATTGAAATAAAGCATCTCTCCGCTTTATTACCGTAATCTAACCGTGGCCTCACGTCACGAATCTTCACCGAGAAAATAAATAAAAATATTTCCCTAAATCTTACCTGGGTCAGTCGTGACCCGCCCCATCGCCGAAACCGAAGCCGAATCTATTAAATTCAATCTCCGTCATATTGAGGTTGGAGACGCGAGTACGATTTTGGGGCTGGTGATGTGACAGCGATGCTGGCGGCGGGACTCACCTCAACAAAATAAAAGCAGGGCAGCAGGCTGACACTGTCTTTGGTCCGGACTCCTTTCTCCCGGGCAGACATGGTCACTCCTGCACGCAGCCGCGGCGAGAAGAAGACAGGCAGTATCGCGGGTCTTGGCGAGGGACGAGGGGCGCTACATCCCGGGGAAGCCGGGGCGCACGGCCTGGACGTCGGCTGCTGGAGGGACGGGGGGCTCGGTGCCGAGATTGTGGAGAGGAGGAGGAGGAGGAGGAGGAGGAGGACCGCG
>OMPJ01021070.1:0-19918 GCA_900312935.1 Carapus acus
ATAATTTGACTTTTTTTAAATATATATACAGTGATTTGGACTTAACTTATAAGTTGTTTTAAACTTGGTCTTTCATTTATCAGATACTCTGTAGGGTTCATATGATTTGATGGAGGTGAAGTCAGTGCCTCACCAGTCATTCGGTTCATTACACACACACATATTAACACATGCATGCATGCGTGCATGCATGTGCGCGCACACACACACAAACACACACACACACACACACAGCACTAATGTTTCGCCTTCAGATTCTAAAAATATGCTTTGCTACCATATGCTGTGTTATGTCGATGAACAAACAGAGTTTGCCTATAATAACTCGTCTCCTAGCAACATTACAGACCGAACACTCTCAGCGCGAGGATGCACGGGGCATGTGTGTAAACAGCAGGTAACAACCTCTGCGTGGTGTATCCACCTGCATGTGCTCTATCCATGCACGCTGCCCCACAATCGGCTTCAAACGTGCTCAGCTTAACACCGCCGCAGAACTGCAGGGGAGCTTTGGAGAGCACACCACCTCCCCACCTCAAAGCCAATAAGAAGATCAGCTGTCAGCTGCCTCCAACAGACGTACTACAGCGCCACACACACACACTCCAACTTCAGCAGGGTGCGCAAATTTGCATGTTCCTATGACCTGCCGATGGCCTGTTCTCAGAAGGATGATAGCTGCTGACTTTTGTGATGGTTCAGGTTCAGATTCTGACCATCCCGCCGCTGTTTGTGTTCTACCTGCTGTGTCCAAGTCAGCAGGCAACCAAATCCCATTTAGTGCATCTAGTAATGCGTCAGCACCATCTGACATCATCAGTGTCAAAGGTGAGAATAACAGTGTGCATTTGCAAACTGGAAATTGGAGGTCAGGCAAAACAACACGCATGGAGTGCGGATAAGAACTGTTTTGTGTCTCTCCAAACCTCAAATTTCTAATTCTCACGATCCCACAGCTATAGAGAGAGATGTCCTTGTCTTGGTAGATTACGCCCTCTGTCTGTCTGATGATTATGAGGTCAAGAATCAGTTTCTCTGCTGGGCAGAGTGTGATGGGCAGGTGGAGTTAAGGTGAACTCTGTATTTGTGAGGTTGATGTGGCAGTGGGTTTATGATACTTGTTTGATGACCAAGGCAAGCTGCAACATTTATTCTTTATGTTGTCATCATGACTCAGAGCCAAAGTCAAAGGTTAGAAGAGTAACTTGGCTAGAATGAACTTGTATCGGGATGCTCAGAATTCAGCCAATATCTGTTCATTGACCGTCCTACCCTTGTATCACTTTTCTGTGGTCAATCTGTGATACAACTACATGAAAATATCATCACAGTTATCAGTGGCGGGACCTGAGGGTAAAACACTCAAGTGTGAGCAAAAGGCAGTACTGCCACCTGCTGTTCAAATGACAGCACCCGTTTCATCTTCGACTAAATAATCCAAAACAATCCTCAGATGCTGTAACTGCAAGGACAAAAAAAAAGGATGAAAGATGTTATTTGAAGGGGCAGAAAAGTGTGTGTGCAGTGCAAACATGTTCTTGCCGTGCGCCTTCCTAATTTCACTTCTGTTTCCCACTGGTTTGACATGATGCATTTACATATTTGCAGTTTGACATATTTGCATTACAATTTTTTGACCCTGAATCTGACGTTTTCCTCAAAGGATTTGGTAATATGAGAATCATGAGAAATTGCAAACATAAAATAGCCTAATAAGGCCCTGAAATTATTAATTTGTTACAAAAAAGACTAAATCAGTTATATACAGATTGACGCATATCATCAAGTATAAACTACCAATTCAATTCAATCAAATATCATTTGTGTAGCACCGAATCATAACAGAGATGGTGTTCTACAGTTAGCTCCAGGCGCTCACCAAGATGTAGCAGGTAAGCGCCTTGTAGGTGAGGGGAAGAATTTTAAATTCTATTCTCTGTTTCATTGGCAGCCAGTGCAGACAAGCTAGCTCAGGAGAGACGTGGTCTCTTTTCTTAGTTTCTGTCAATACACGTGCTGCAGCATTCTGAATCAGCTGGAGAGGCTTCGGTTTTTTGATGCTACAACCTGATAATAAAGAATTACAGTAATCTAGCCTCGAGGTAACAAAACCATAAAGAGGTTTTTCCAGCATATTTTTAGGACAACATGTACCTAACCTTTGCCACATTGTGTAAGTCAAAGAGAGCAGTTCTTGACAGTTGTTTTATGTGCGCGTTGAGTGACAAATCTTGATCGAAGATAACTCCTAGACGTTTTGCAGTGGTGCTGGAGGCCAAGGGAAAGCCATTCAGGGGCTTACACATTGAGTTTCTGAGGTGCTCAAGACTGACAACAAAAGCTTCAGTTTTATTGGAGTTCAGGAGTGGAACATTATGGGTCATCCACATTTTTATGTCCCTACGGCAAACCTGAAGTTTAGCGAGATGGCTGGATTCATCAGGAACATACTGTTTAACACCACAACCTCACAACCTCAACAACACTACCATCTAGTGGCCAGAAACGAGAACATATTTAGAAACTATTGTCTGAGTCTGCAGTAAAAACTGATAGAGAATATCGATTACATGTATATTAGTATGTCATTTGAATGAGAGTACCTGATGTAGGTGATAGTGCGGCCAACATACTTATGTAATGAAAACACAACTCTTACAAAACAGCAGCAGATGTGTGACTGACTGAGAAAATAAACCAGGGACGAGAAAAAGAATGGCTTCTTCCTCTGTTTGCTTTCAGCCGCTGGAACTATTTTAGTGTAAACTTAGTACTTCAGCTGAAGTTTGTTTTGCTGTGGATGCCATTTTTCATCACTGATAAGCCAGAAGGATACAGGATATTTATGCACAACAAAGAAACGGTTGGTGAGTCATCGCGTTTCAAGCTGCACTGGGAATTAGATGACTAAAAGTCACAAATTATTTGGTGCTTTGTGTTAAGATCAGTGGGAATTCAAAAATCTCAGGAAAACAGAATAGAAGTTTAACGATGAAACACACCCAATAAAGCGTGCAGAGGAATCCCACAGGATGAGCGCAAAATAGAATTTTCAAATAATGAGCCATGCGCAGAAGAGTAGATAGTTAAAACTAGGTTTGGAGATATGATTAGATGTTGAAAGTTTATTCCTTCATGAACTTCATTTTTCCAGGAAACTTTCATCTGAAAAACTATAATTTCACTTATTCTTCACTTTAAGTTTAGACAATCGAAATGATTTTCAATCCAAATTGTACAGTGTTAGAGGCACAAGAATACAAAGTCAATATTTCTTGATCCCGGTGTAAAAATGGGGTGTGAAGAGACACTTTCCCATCACATCTGGCTCATTATGTTTGATTTTCACAATCAACAGAATGAGTCATTACGACTGAACAACTACAGGTTTCAGTTACTTTGCTGTATGTAACAGAGAACAATGCAGTTTATTGCTAGTTAAAATGGACTGAAATCTGTTTGGAGAATCGTGTGAAATGACATTTCACAGCACAGATGTGTTTATTTTGAATCCTCAGGCCCTGAACAAACCCCATTGAACACACAAGTGACCTCCCATGATCTCTGTTACATAGACAATTGAAAACACCTTCTAGAAAAAACCCAGAACAACAAACAGGGAGTGTTTCCCGTTTCTGCCGTCTATTTTCTATCCATCCATCCATAGAAATAGAACGTATGGATGCAATGACAGAGAAAATCAATGCTTCCATCCAAGACTGTGTCACTGAGATCAGTGAAATGTTTGAACACACTACTTTTCCACTCAATGGAATGGGCTCTGCTCCTGCTAAGTTTTATCTAGTGGTCCAAGATGTAAACAAAAAAGTGGTAGATTCTCTCAATTCTCAATTCAAGTCCTGCACGACTATTCCTCCACAGGAACCACGCTTGCGTCCCATATATACAACAAAGTGGACATGCATGCACTGATGCATCCACAGCATAGCCCCACCTATGCATAACCAATGAACACTGGCCCAAAACAAAACAACAAGCAAAGCAGGGAAAGAAATCGCATGTCCCCTTTATTCCCAGTGCTGCCCGCGACAGGCTGGCTCCTGAAGGCAGCATTAAATCAGGCGCTCTCTGCGATCCCCCGCTGAGCCGCCGCGGCCCTGTCGGTGCCATAGCTCCGCATGTCCTCGAGCCAGTCGGCACCAGTGAGCCTTGGCTACGTTTGCAGCGTGGTGGGTAAAAAGGTTACGGGATGTTTACAATTACAGAACGCTCAGAAGCCCCTGGCCAGCAATAGCGGCTAATCTGACAGATATCTCTATTCTTGCTGTTTGTAATTTAATGGTACAATGGAACCCTTCACCCTCATGCCCACCCCTCTACCCACCCGCCTCTCTCTCTCTGGCTTTCTCCATTTCTATTTTCCTCCTCGGTTGCTCTGCTCATCCACCCACTGTGTTTTCTCCCATTGAAGCCACAAAGATGGTTATAATTCTCCTGACAAATGGAAATACGGTCATTGAATCTGACACGGCCATTTTCCCTTTAATTGCTGTTTAGACGCAGGCAGCGTCCTTTGTCTGATGGAGCAGTTTAATCTTTGTGGGGGAGCGAGCGTGTGTGTAGCGTGTGTGTGGATGAGAAGAGCACGTCTCCATAGGTCCAGAATCACGTTGATACATGGCGGCAGAGAGGCAAACTGGATTAAATTATTACTCACTTTAATGACTTAATTATTACTTATCACTTAAGACTTGCTTTCAGATCACTTAGATATTCTTCTAATGCTTTATCAGTCATTTATTTATATGCTTTCACTCCATTTAACAAATTCTATCAATTAAAGTCTGGTTATCTTGAGAGCTACAAGGCCCAGTAGCCTGTGAGATATTAATCAAACGCTGCACACACATGTGGGACAATATTTCCAGGTTACCATTGTCTGCCGCCGAACTGTGGAGCGAAGGAGCCGTAACGAAGAGGATGACTCAGAGATGAGCTGCGCCGCTGTGGCGCGGAAAGATTTGCAATGGGGAGAGCAGCTGTGATTACAGTGCCCGGCGAGGGGACAAGGGTGAGGACTCGGGTGAGCAACCCTCATCCCCAGCCGAAATGGAAAGATGAAACCCGTGCCGAGTCGATGTATTCTACAGGAGGTTATCATGCATGATTGGCAAGGCAATTTATTGTTCACTTCATTCTTCACCAAGTATGAAATGGCTCTCCGACGCTACTGTCACACAAGAGAGTTCTGTCACGAATGCTAAGGAAAGAAGTGAACCGCTAATTATCATTTATGGCAATTGCGACTGAGCATGTCCACTGTGGGATTTATTGGGTACAGACTCTACTGATGACTCACGCCCAATGAATATACTAACTCCTCCTGGTAGAAAAAGGGGAAATCTAATGTCACTTATAATTTGCACGGCGAAATGTGCCTGACCTTAATCAAAACTTGCAGCTCGGAACTGAAAACTGTGAGGCCGACACAGAGTTCCGCAGCGGGACGAATACGTCAGTGAGGCTGCGTCTCGCTGCCTCTTACGCCTAAAAGTCTTTTTCTCCCACCATCCCTGAATCCAGAGTGCGTATCCAGAGACACGCGCTCTCTATAAGACCCTACCGGGCGTGAAATTGTGACTTGCGCGATGGTTACCGCACCAAATCAAACAAAAGCTAATGTTGCAACCCCTCAAATCCTCACAGGGATGTGGGACTGACACAGTGGAAAGCAGGGACAATAGCACTCTTCTCAGATTTTAAACCACATGAAGAAATACTGTCTCTTATGTGCGGGGCGAAAAAACTAAACAAAAACCAAAGCCTGAATAAAGGTGGAACTCAACCTTGAGCTTAATGTCCACACCGTTCATTTGTCCTCTGGGTTAATTGGAAAGAGATTGTCTGTCTTTGTCCTCCCCATCAGCTGATCCTGTCTTACTCCATTACTGTAAGCTGAGCGGGATAAAGACCCTCAGGACTCCCGCGGTTAATTTACCCGCACACCTTTGGAGGCAGGTCGTGCAAGGATGTTCCCCATCAAGCTTAATATACGTCCAATCACAACTTTGCATTCAACACAGGGCCTCAGAGATCATGAGGATGGAGTTATTACACTCACACACACACAGTAAAATTGCAGGGGCTGAATCCAGAGGTGGCAAGTGGCAAAGTACAAGATATTTCAGGTATCTGTACTTTACTTGTGTATTATTTTTTTTGATTACTTTGTACTTTAACTCTCTACATTCATACACAAAAATATGTACTTTCTACAGAGTACACAGAAGCAGTTGATTTGTTTTATTACGAACAACAGAACAATAGGAACCTGATCAATCTGTAACATATTAAACTAAAACTATTGTTGACTTTTAAAGTCAAAGTCCCCTTTGGAGGCATTCATTGTGTGTAATGCTTGACCCCGTGTGGGCTCATGGTTTAGTGCATTTTCAACACAGAAAAATAAAAAGGTACAATATAACATTGGCCTTTTGTTAATAAGGGTGTAAACATCCAATATGGCTTACTGATCATAATTATTACTGATTAGTTTGGTTATGCAGCAGTGATAAAAGAAAACAACCTATAGTATTCGGAGTACCACTATGCAGTATGTATTGTGTTTCACGGCAAAAAAAAGAAAAAAAAACTTTTACTTTGAAAGTACATTTCAGAGCCTTTACTTCCTCACTCTTACTTGAGTAAAGGAGTTGAATCAGTACTTCTACTTTTACCAGAGTATTTTTTTTACACGTGTACAGTATCTGTACTTCTACTTAAGTGCAGAATATGAGTACTTTTGCCACCTCTGACTGAATCTTAGAAGAGAAGCATGAACCGGGCCAAAAGCTACATGTGCCTGTAAAACCTCACACACATTACGCCTCACATGTCATCGCAATCGTGGGCCGCACGCGCCTGCTGTCGGCTCTCACGTTGGGGTGACGATGGAGAGCTGTTGGTAGAGAAAATCCTCTGCGTGTTGATAGCCTGGAGTCCCACTTGCTCCCCCTTTGCTGTCACTCAAGCTCCTTTGATGGGCTTCGGCGCGTTGCGTTTGGGGGCGTGGGGCATCAGCCGGCGGAGGGAAGAGCGCAGCTGAGCGCGTTTAATGCCCGCCGGGACTGCGGGACGACGACAATGCAGGGGACGCACAGAAGTGAGTTTGGTGAGGACACTGCCAATGACATGAATGTTTTATCATCCTCCATACATCAACGCTTGCGGTGTGTGTGTACGTGTGAGAGGGAGAGGCTGTCACACTTGACACCACGACTTTAATACTGTATGCAGAGCGCTGACTGCACCATGACATTGCCCTTGTCTGTGAGGACTCATCCTGATGGGCATTCATGGCCCATTATCACGTGTCCTCTTGTCCTTGTATCATGTTATTCTTTGAATTGTCATTCTCTCTGACAGGTTTCATAACTCTTGTGCAAAGATGCTTTGAAGCCACTGGTGCGGTAAAAGTGTCAAACTGTGCAGACAGCTGCTAATGTTCTTCTCTAAATATGTCCTTAATTTGTCAGTTTATAGATGATGTGGTTAATTTAACACGCCCCAGTGAATTATCATCGGCAACACAAAACATGCAAGTGAGAGGTTTGAACTCCAGGTTTGACTTCCCTTGTGATGTGAATGTGAGGAATGGGAGAAACATTTCAAGTGTTAAGAATGCATCATAACGCCTCAGGATCCACCACAAAGTCCTCCACAAACACGTTGGCAATCTTCATTTTGTCTAATTGTGGCTGCGAACAACAAATGTGAGTCAGAATCATAGCATCTTGGTTTGATAGCGCTTATAAAACAATTTTCTGACCCACTGTTTTAAAATGTTGTGGGGGGGTTGTTTTCAGTGTGTGTTGTTGTTGCTGTTGAATAATTAGGCAGAATTCTTACACAAGTACCTGGTTATCTTAAAGAGAGAACAAATGGTGGGGAAAATCTCATCAGGTCAACACATCAGGTGACAAAAAATCAGAATATGGACTTTTGAAAACTGAGGTGAGATATAATCCAAACCAACCATGTCAACATGCGATGCTTACCTCAGCTTTATGGGCAGCCAAAAAACATATACATAACAATATATAAGAACTGACCTGAAAAAGTGGATAAGAGTAGGACTTTCTATGTCATGTGGTATATCATGCAGAATTTAGCATCTTGCATTGCATTTTGCAAAGTATAATTTGGTCTTTTCAATTGATTTGAACACAAAGTGTCTTATCCAAAAGACTGTAAGTATGGTAAGTAAATGTCATAACATTTTTCAAGCAGTTTCAAAAAAGCATCCTTGACATTTCCTTAACTTTTTCCTATAATTTTTCATCGTACATCCTTTAACCAATGAAAAGCATTTTTTTTACTGACTTTTTTTTTTACAATTTTTATTTAATAATAATAATGTAATAATAATAATAATGTGTTGAAGCAGCTCTTGGGACTAGGAGGAAGCAGTATTTGATCTCGTATATTTCATATAAACAGTATCTGATTCAGTGTTACGTTGCGTTATATAATTACAAAGTCATCGAATGCTTCACACAAAATGAATAAGCAAGGAGCACGAGGTGACACGGCAGCGTTCTGAGGACTGGAAAGGTCCCGGTTCAATTCCGAACACCTCCCAGGAAACCTGCCATGATGACTCTTAATTTATTTAGTTTTTTTGATGCTATGATGGCACTTTGTACATGATGTACCTCTTTGAACTAGGCGCCTGTGTACAGTGTACAGTTGCTTTTCATCAACGGTGCCATGGGAAATGTACACCACAAAATAACTTGTCTATTTAAATCAGGGTTCATTGGGCTTTTTGAGATTGAGAACTACTTCATTGGCACTGAGTGGTATGAGGGCTTCCAGGACCTATTTGATACGAACTTGTTAAAAAACAAATCTGCACAGATCACTTTTTAGTACCACTACTACCAATGATAATGATAATAACAGTAGTAGTAATAATTCTGTGTAAAGAGATGGCTCAAATGTCAATGCTGATTATACACCGCATTTCAGAACAGTTTCTTGAGCGGTCTTTGCAAGTGGACATGCGTCTGTGGGCACAGAGTTGGTGACCCCTGATCCAGACGGAGTATTCCACCTGTCAACTTGGGCAAACTATCCTTGATGGCACAGTTTGGATCCTTCAAGTTGCTTCGTTGATACCAGATATTTGGGGTCAGGTTTGAAGAGTTAATAAGGCACTATCTATCTAATATCTATCTATCCTCTGGAAATACCAATAGGCAGACCTGAAATTTGAAAGGACAGGGATAATCATGGAAAACCCTGTTGAATTATTCAACCTGTGTCCCGTGACAGGGGTCAGCGGGTTAGCTCTGCTACGCCTTTCTCTCGGGTCAATGTATCGCTCTGGTGTTTGGGAATACTGATGCCCCTCACCAGTGATATTACAGCACCTTGGCAGGCTTGCCGCGTTTGCTTTCAGCCCACAGACAAAAGATGCACCGAAAAGCTCTCGGATGACCTGCGCTGCTGGGGAAATTAATCCAGCGTTCACTGTTTCCCCGGGATCTGATTACAGAGGGGTAGTGTTCCATCTCACGCACCTGCCACTCAGCTGTATTCAGACCGTGCAGCTTTTCGTGGGCTGAGTGCTTAAGAGGTGATCACGTTGGATTTGTCTTAATCCAGATATTTGCCACGTCACACTGTGGGAGCCCAGGGATGAAAGTGAAGGACGGACTGAGATGTTTGTCTCGCAAGTCCAAGCACACACCTTGTCAACATGAATATAAGACAAACACCTGCTTATGTACTGTCAATCTATCCATCTGTCAAACCAGACAGACAGACAGACAGAAAGACAGAGAAACAGACAGACCTTTTCTATGTTCCTCTCTGGCTCACCTCCCGACTTCCCCCACTGTGCCTGTGCGGTGATGACCACGGAACTGATCAAGAAGCAGCTCCTTAAACTGGGCCACAGCAGACGAACTGGCTGCCATCTGATGAAGATGAAGCTCACAGCAACTGAACCTCTTCAACCGACTCATCAAAGAGACATTTTCCTCGTCCACAGAAACCCGTGATTGACTGAGACTTCTAAATCAACAGGAAAAGCCTCCAAACATTGACGTTGGAGTCCTTTCATTACTCACGTTTTCCTGCAGCAAATCAATAATCTCTTTGATATCCTTCCTGTTGGGGCATACTTAGGAAGCTCTGAATTGAATTGTGAATTTACGGCACAATAAATTCTGACGGACGATGGTGAGACGTAAGAGTGATTAATTGTTTGTCCACAGAGGACTAGCAGCCACTGTTCCTGAGTGGAGCACAGGAATTCTTGTGGTGTGGACCAATTTTGTAACTGATTAGGTCCTTTCTGACAGGTTGGACATATATGTGATTTTTTTGTTGGTGGTGGTTTCAGGCGATGTAGTTATCTAATTTTCATTTAATCGATTGAAGGCATCTAATTTGTAGGGCAACGAAACTCTACATCATGTTGCAATGGATAAAATTCTAATCTGTCGGTCCGTCCGTCTGTCCATCCATCCGTCCATCCATCCATCCACCCATCCAACTGTATGCAAAAGGAATCAGTTATGAAAAACAAGTGATAATTTCCTTAAATCGAACACCTTGAAGGTTGACATATGGTGAATTAAAAGGAAAAAAAAAACATCTTTGCTGCTAGGTGCTAACGAGCACATGCAGATGAGCACCAGACAAAAACTACAACCCAACCGTGGACTGAGAGGCATAGGGAAACTGGAAATGAAACCAAGGGATTCAGCTACTGACCTTTTCTACAGGAGATTCCCTCCTTACAAACACAAAATCAACTTCCGCCCAGGATGCCTCACAGGAAATAGGCTGGTGAGCAGCAAGACATCCACTCTGTCTGGAACATTGTATATAAAAAACTAATTCTCGATTCTGCAGACACAGCCTCGCTGCGTCTGTCTGACAGTGAACTTTGACGAGCAGTGGGCGGCCCCAGACAGGTCTTGCTCAAGGACACTTGAGCAGACAACAGTCAATGATTCTGATTCTGCTCCACCTCCTGAGCCATCTAGATAAACTTATGGCCTTGGATACTTGGATATTGACTAGACAAACAGAACTTCAAAATAAGAGCTCTGTAGAGCCTTTTCTATCATCTGGTTTTATTGTGTTTATTGTGTTTATTGCCTGCCACTTCAATGACACTACCACTTTAAGGCATAATAACCAATCTTCAGCAAGAATTCTCAGGACATTTCAACAGCAGAAAAAAAGAACCTGGCAGGATGATACAGGCTAAATATTTGGTTGTGTTGAAAAGCGGAAGGGGCTCATATGAAAATTGCCAACAGGAGGAATTTTCTTGTAAATCTCTAAGGCTACAGAGGAATCGCCAACAAGTGGAACTGAGACGTCTGAGGACAAATAGATCGGCCATATATCCACCCCAAGAGGACAGAATGGAGGAGGACACTCTGAAGATAAAAGGCGTCCTCCACTTCAGCTTTGGCGGCGTGTTTGAAAGTGCTGCTCTTTCGCTCTGAAGCACCAAGTGATTCAAGGCCAAAATCCTTTTTTCAGGTACTATAAAATGTCCATACCTTTCTTTATCGCAACACCACCTGATCTGGCATCTTCTGTCCCCAGATTAGATTCGTTGGTATGGTTACATGCCACAAAAAAACCTGAAAGTTTGCTGCAACACTGTGTATCTATGAAACCAGGGCACAGGGTTTGCTGCCGCCTTTCATTAACGACTTTGTTCAATCCCTCAACTGCACCGTTACTTTTATTCATGTGTTTAATACAGGCCATCTGTCTCCTTAAAGCATTTAAAATGGCCTCTGTGTTTAAATGTGCTTCGTAAATACAGTTGCCTTCCCTGCCACAAGACTGACGGATTTAATTGTTGTTATTCTGCATTTAATTTGCAGAAAGGTTGCACCGTCGTAAATTAGCCGAGCATTTATGTTGCTAATCTTGGGAGACACATTCAGTGCAGTTGTTTTGACTCATTTACACTTTTGTCTTTTGGCTTCACTGTGTGCCAGTAACTGAGCACAAAAAAATATCTTCAGAAGGGATCGTGAGAGATTCTAATCACTTCAGGCCTCGGCGTTAGTAAAAAACATAGCTAAAGTTTACTGCGTTTATTGCACGTTTGCACAGAAAACTCCAATCCAACGCATCGCCCTGGAATCGTAGGCGAGAGAGAAAGCGTTCACTGTAATAGAGAGCAAAAAGTCAACACTCACATTCTCTGCTGGTTTCCGATCTCATTACCCACCTCCACAAAGATTCTGCTGAGTCTTCAAAGGCTGATTAATCCACACATGACAGCCCTCCTCTTTTCAAGCCTTCCTATGGCCTCGCAGCACAATCCCTGCTTTGTTTAAAATAATTAAATTCAGCTGTCTTCATACCAACCTCCCCGCCGATAGAGGATTGATTCCCCTGCGACTAAATCCCGGTTGAGAGGAAATACAACAGAGAAAATGCATTTAGGGATGCTAACGTCTTTGGATGAATACCCCCCATGCCCACCTTCTTATAGACCACACTGATAAACCTGTAAATTCTCTAAAAATATGCCATTAAGCATCTAAGCATTAAATCCCTAGGGAGGAAAATGCCAACAGTCAGAGATATTGGTGACAAGCGGTTGCTGTCATAATTTATTGTCTGACAACAGCCCCAAGTGCTGAAAATAAACATTTTCTGTGTTTGTACAATAAAAACTAAATCACCTCAAATGAAACAGATGAATCGGGCTTGTTAATGAGTAGCCATTTAAAAGACAACAAGTCACGATAAAAACTTTTTATTTCTTATCGTTACCTCGGCGCTTTTAGCCAGGATCTTGTTAGGTGCTGTCATTATTATTGGAAATAACATGAAAAGATAAACAAAGGGATATAATTGCTTTCCTGAGGAGGAGGAGCAAAAAGAGCCTTAAAGGTCTGATATATGAATCTGGGATAAAACACAAATATTACTTAATTCTTTTCCATAATGTCATCAGATAATTATCCCATATTGAATTAAAATGATCATAGAAATGCTGCCTTTTTGGATTGGATGCTAGAGAGAATATTTAGCATGAAAGGGGAATAATATATACTGTATATGTTTGGAATAATGTATTTTATATTTTATAATTACAAATTTTATAAAAATCTATAATTTTTAATCATTATACAAGTAATTTTAGAACCTATTTTATAATTCTGTCAAAGCTCTCAGAAAACTCTGCTGCTTTATGTTTATAGCATGTGTACCATCCTGGGCCATCCCAGCATTGTATGGATGTTTTCTGCGCGGGAAGGACTACCGGCCTGGAGCTTTCTGGAAGGACAAATTCTTTTAATCCTATCAGCGACTCGGTGGGAAGGACAGCTACAGGAGATCTCAGCAGATTGAGGAATGAGTCCCATTAACGTTTGAACTCTCCGTCTGAACGGGCTCCTTTTCTCTCTGCCTCTTGGTGAAATGCCCACCTTTGATCACAGCTCCCAGACTGGAACCCCATGACTTATTTGGAGCTATTGCCACAGTGCTAATTCTTCCTTTTCCGGTTTTTACGGTTTCATAGTAAAAACAACCTCACTCTGGAAGGCCCAACCAGCACTGATCTGCTGCATTTTAAAGCCCAGTAAACACTGGGCATCGGCATCGCTGCTGCGACTCTCTATGCTCCTCTACTGCAAATTTGATCAGATTTATCAGATCTAAAATCAAAGAAAAAGTTTGGATACAAATTCATCATATACTCCTCTGTTGACCGCTTTCCTCACAGACTGTTAGCCTGATACTCTTCTGTTTGGAAAACATAGATGTACTTTTCAGGGATGCATTTGTGGATATACTTGAAACCAGTTTGTCAATTGGCAAAGAACATCTAGTCATTAAAAGCACTTTCTGAAGACATAGTAAAAAAAATCCCCATTTTAAGTTGCACCAGCCAAAAAATGCAAAACAATGAAGAAAAAACTACACAAAACATACGTTAGTCCCACCGGGCTATAAGTTGCATTTTTTGGGGAAATTTGGGGAAGTTGACAAGATCCAAGACAAAGACAACAGCTTTTTCATCTTGAAAGGCAAGTTACCTTAATAACAATAGAATAGAGAAAATCAGGCTGAATAGGTGTACAGCATATTGATGGTTATCCTGCTACATGAAGCGTAAACAACTGAATACGTGTCTGGTATATTAACATGACAATTATTCAGATCACTAAAGCATAAAAAAATAGCTGACAAGTTAACCAAACCCTTGATCTCACTCCAGATCACTAAATCTATTGATATCTTCATCCATGGTGTCGCCTCTGAACAACGCCGCCAACCGCGGAGGTCGATGAAGCAGAAGAGGAAGTGGCGCGTGAATTACCGTAATTGCCATAGATTACCATAACATTGAATTGTAAGTGGTATATAAAGTGGTTAGTAGATGCAGGTACACAAGTCTTACATGCCCTCGCGTGGTTGTCAGAGTGACAATAACGAACACGTAAAATTATTGTAAAGAATATTTTCTGTATACATCTCTTCTGAGACCCTGGCACCCTCGGCCAAACTATGAAAAAAAGTGCGACTTATACTCCAGAAAATATGGTATTTAAACCCACCCCTCCAGGGAAAAGGACTGATGTTGTTGTTGTTGTTGCAGTTGATGAGTAGGTGTAAATTCTCCTCACGTGTGTGCAGTGCGTGCGCCTCGGAATTCCAGAGCAGCCTGACATTCTATAAGACGAGGGATCCATGGTCACATCTTATGAATCACCTTGTCTTTTCCCTGATTTGCGTTCTTTTCCCTGTAGACAGCCAGTCTGTCTGTGAGAGTCTGACTTTTCTCTCCGCAACCACTCAGAGTGGGAGGTCAGGAAAACCTCTCATACCGTGCGAGCCACATTACATTTCACTTCATTCCATTTCTTTCACTAAATGTGATATTCCATCAGTGACATGTGGTGAGGTTCATGGCTGGTGAGGCACTGACTTAATCGCAAACACATTTACAAACGTGAACCCTATATAATAGTTTTGCTTTACTTGGCTTTGCTGAAAACAATTTAATTCAGCCGTCTTCATACCAACCTCCCCGCAAATAGAGGATTGATTCCCCTGCAACAAAGTCCCGGTTGAGAGGAAATACGACAGAGAAAATACATAAAGGGATGCTAACGTCTGTGGATGAATACCCCACATGCCCACCTTCTTGTAGACCACATTGATAATCCTGTAAATTCTGTGTGCCGGATTGAAAAGATGCCATTATTTTAAGCGATAAGATCCAGGGGGGAGAAAAACCACCCAGATTCATTCGTCAGATTAAACCAAATCACAAAAAAACAAGGGCAGGAACGCCAACAGTCAGAGAAATTGGTGACAAGCAGTTGCTGTCTTTATCAATTGTCTGACAACAGCAGAAGTTCATGGCTGGTGAGGCGCTGACCTCATCACAAACACATTTACAAACATGTACCCTACAGAGTAGCTTATTCACCACTGGATTGTTAGCGGTCAGCAGGGTATGTTTAAAGATAGCTTAATGGTGCAAATCACTGGATGAATATAACAATTTAATTGTTTTTTTCCTTTTATATTCTTTTCTTTCCATTACAGGTGAGGCAGGCCTCTCCTGCCTCCTCTGACTGCATGTCTCTGCACTGCACGTACAACATGTCTAACTGCCATATTGCCATATTGCCTATTAGTGGAATATCTACTGAGATATTGGGATATTAAGCAGATGGGGATTTTTAAAAAATTGCAGAATGCAGTGGCTGCCCAGCAGTGTGTTTATCTTTCTCATTGCAGCTTTTTCCCGTATATCTCATAACAACCCTGCAGAAACTGTTTTCCAGATAAGGAAAATGGAGCATTAAACGTTGCGATACAGATCAACCCAATGTAACTTTCCTAGTATGAAATGTTAGTGTTGAAATGAAGGCATCATCAGCCACAGCTGTGTGATCAACAAGGCAGTGGGTGTAAACTGTGTTGTATCAAAATTTTCAAACCATCAGTTCAACAGGGATGTGAACAGATCACAGGGAGAAACGGGCTATAAAACACAGATGCCTCCCTCATCGGCACAGTTCATCACCCGTTTCATCAATATACAATTGGCAAAACTGCAGAATAAGAGATTTGGACAACCCTGACAGGGCAAAATCTGATTATCATCAGGAAAAAGGGTGAAAAAAAGCCAGTTTGCCCGTGGCAGTAGGTCTAACAGGCAGTCTGCACTTCCATTAGGCGGTGGAATGATCTTTCCCTCTTTCTATTAGTCATGTGAGCGAAGGCCACAGTCGCAGTCATTAATGTTAAATTGAGGCTTGCGCTTCTTCTCCTCTTCATCCTCAGACAGACACAGTCAGCGAGTGCAGATGAATGGATTCATTTTAGGGGGTCCGATTTTTCTCTCAGTAGATTGGGAGGAGACACTGGTGCTTATATAGTCATTTATTATCTTAGCTGCATTTCAACTTTTCCTGCCCTTGTTTATTTAATACGGTGCACACAGGGGCAGATTTTCCTATCACATATCCTTAATCCTCTGAGATGAAATGATTCGGTCAAGGCCGATATGGCCTCTGTGACTAATGTTGCCAATCAACACCTCGGTACAGTAGGGAATCTTGCACTTGGTGCTCCATGATCTCACATTTGCATGCACCGCTGAGAGAACAGCAAGCTCTTGCATCATCAGCTGTTAGATCTCGCGACTTAGATTGGCTGGCGAGAGAATGTTGTGGGTCAAAGGTCAATTGTGGTGTCTTTGCAGATCACAGAAACTGTCCAAAGTCATTAGAAGTGAGTGCTCATGTCTGCTAATGCCAAATGCGGCAGCGCCTCAATTTGGACTCGTGCAAAAGCCGCCCCCACATGGTGACTTCTCTAGAATAAATATGCAATGTGCCTGGTACGGCAATGATGGAAAATGAATGAAATGGTCGAGTTCATTTAAAGGAGCATCTCAATAAATTAGAAGAATGTTGTTAAGTTGATTTCAGTAAATGGGGCCATCGCTGCCAAGGCGAAAATTCAAGACAGCACGGCTGTCTACACAGATGTCCAAACTTCACGAAGATTTTGCCGTTTTTGTGGGTCAAAGTTTGCATGAAGTTCCATTGTGGGTGACAGAAGAAGTTTGTATTCACCAAGAGTCAACTCATTCAATTTTCTGACCTATTTGGTTTGTATCGAGAACAATTTTACTCCCTGAAATAAGGAAGTAGGCCACCTGACTGCTGGAGGAAAACTGCAGCCTGCCAGGGGGTTTTGTGTCCGAGGTGCCAACTCGTGAGTGACAGAAGTCAAGCGCCAGAAATAGATAAAAGCAGAGCAAAGATGCCAATCCTACTCTATGCCAACATAGACTTCACAACAGAGTGAAAAGTGCAAACTTTACTGATAAAGTCTGAGAGATAGCAGCAGTGAAGTAGTGCCACACAGAAACAACTAACCTAAAGGTCCAAGCTCTCATTAGGCATAATTTTACAGTAAATGTGCGCAGGGCAGTACTGCTCAAAGATGGATGGCGCTCAATACGCAGACTGAGACTTAATTTGTGGCAACCCACCCCATGAAAAGGTCAAGCGCTGATGAGACCCTCCCATGTGCTCCACATGTTCGAGCTATCGACCACATTAGCGTGGCCAGCTCGGCAACAGCACCTGCAATGCGAGTATTCCAGGGATCTGTGCTTAAAAGGTTGACTTAGAAAACAATTAATGTCATTTTCCCTGGCCTGTGAAGGCTCTCTTTTTAATTCAATTGGTTTCTGCAATGATTTTGTGATGCCCGTCCTGACCGACAGATTCGATTGTATTTCAACTGCGGTAAAGGTGAGTGAATGTAATTGTTTTCTCACAAATGAGGTGCTGGTGCATCATGTGCATTCAGAGACACAACCGACCCCCCCCCTCAAGTCAATATGGCTGCGTAGGTCATCCAGTGTCGTAATTACTCCTCTGGCTGCGAACCAATGATTGAGGTTGTGTTAAGACTGCGCTTTGGCAAAAGACTCAAGATGACGCGACGCGTTGCGTCAACCGCCATCTCTCGTCAGTCAAAGGTAAAAAGACACGACTTGCACTGATTACTTTGTTTTTCCTCTCTTCAGCTTTTGCTGTCATTGACCAAGTTCAAATATTTCAAAGAACCATTTCATCAGGAGTCAAGGGGCTTGCTGGCAGGGACAAAGTATAATCATCTATCTATTACTTCATTGTGAGGTGTCAGTGCTGTTTTATGTGGGGCTATTTTATCATTTATTACAAGACATTTTGAAATATGTTTACTCAGGTTTGCAGGGGTATCTAATTAAACATTAGTTGAATTAATTCCAAATGTTTGAGTAGCCAATTGTGGCAAAACATTTCTGCACCAATATACTAAAAAGATGATCTGAACTATAAAATCTTGATGGTCTAAATCTTGTTACTTCCATGCTTTTTTTCAATAGCCCACATATCTGCTTTGAATGCAATATGCTGAGTTCCTTTTCCTCTTCTTCAACTTGAAAGTTTTACCCTCCTCACCCACACTGCCCCCCATTGTCTCCTGGAGAACCGCAGGCCAACAGCTTGTGTAGAACAATGGCCCAATCGATCTCCACAAGAAGATATTTTTGAAACCCAGTGCAAATAAACAAAAGTATACTTGGACAGAGCTTACATTCACACAGGAAAACCTCGGCTGTGTGACACATAACATTCCTTCTTTTCGTAACTTTTCCCTTTGAGTGCCAGGAGACATTCCACATATCCATCTCTCCCTCAGGCAAAGAGGCCTTTGCCTGATAGACTTTCCTGTGAAAGGCGTTCATCTTGTTGTGAATGTTGCAATTGTAAGAAGACAACAAAGACGGTGCATCACAACAAAATTCCTGCATATATCTCAGTCAATGCTCCAGTCTAATCTGCTTACGCGAAAGAATATATTCTTTACTTCACACAGCCTCAAGTCTAAGGATGGCATGTCAATTCCAAGAATATAATGCTGCTTGCCTGTATCTTAAACGGTGCTTGTGGGTGTCCTGCTGTCTACACAGCGATCCATTGGGAATCCATCAGTTATGGGTTTCCTCCAAACTTTGGGCACATGGAGGTTTGCCAGATTGGAAAGTGTAACTTATCTGTAGGCGATACTGTGAGTGTAAATTGGGTTGTCTGTCTCAATGAATGTCTCAGTCTGGATTGGCAGCTGATCTCTGTGGAGGCTAGTTTCAACTCCAGCCTTCAGCAACTCAGTGGATGGACTTAGTGTGTGTGTTGGATGAGTGTGAACATGAAAAGGAAGCAAATCTAATCTTGATTTAATGTTTCTTAAACCAGGGTACAAATCCAAGTCCAGCTGAGAACATTGTCTTTCACCTAATGTGTCCTCTATGGATGGACTATGCTTATAAATCTATCATAGTTTGACCAACTGGTCGGCAATTCTAATATTGGGGTGTAAGACAGTTTTTATTGTAAACGATGCACCTCTCTTCCACTTGTTCTTGGTCTTGTTCTTCTAGTTTATGTTCTTCCTCTTCCATTTCTTCGCCCTCCTCTTCGGCTACACCCATCAGGGGTCCTCAGAGCAGATCATTCTTCTCCACCTACTTCTGTCCCTCCAAACATCCACTGAAACACCTACTGCCCCCATTTCCTCCTCAACTATAACGATGGACCTTCTCTGCGGTCTTCCTCTTTTCCGCCCATCTCCAATATCCTTGTCCAATGTATGAACTATCTTTCCCCAGCATATGACCAAACCACCTCTATCTTGCCTTGGCAACCCTCTTCCCTTCGCTAATCTTTCGATGATCTCATTTTTAATCCTGTGTGAGAGGCTAGCTGCTATACTTCATACACAGTACTACCTTCACCCTGTTCTTCACCTCTCCTGTGCATTATCGATGCCCTCAAAACAAGACTGGATGTTCGTAACATTATCTCTTGAGAATGAGCTG
>OMPJ01021070.1:19938-35159 GCA_900312935.1 Carapus acus
GGGAGAGGAGATTGAAGATGAGGAAGAGAGGGAGAGGAGGACTCAGTGTGTCATCTGTTTCTAGTCGCATAGATTTGTCGAATTATAGGCTTTATCGAAAAGGAAAGTTTTAAGCCCACTCTTAAAAGCAGTGAGGGTATCCGCCCCCCGGACTGAAGCAGGAAGATGGTTCCACAGGACAGGAGCCTGATAGCTAAAGGCCCTGCCCCCTATTCTATTCTTGCTGATTTTGGGGATCACTAATAACCCGGCGCTTTCGGAGCGAAGAGCTCTGGTTGGATGATAAGGGACGATCAGTTGTTTAAGGTACGATGGTGCCTGATTATTGAGTGCCTTGTATGAATGTATGAATGTATGATCTTTCCCCAGCATATGACCAAACCACCTCTATCTTGCCTTGGCAACCCTCTTCCCTTCGCTAATCTTTCGATGATCTCATTTTTAATCCTGTGTGAGAGGCTAGCTGCTATACTTCATACACAGTACTACCTTCACCCTGTTCTTCACCTCTCCTGTGCATTATCGATGCCCTCAAAACAAGACTGGATGTTCGTAACATTATCTCTTGAGAATGAGCTGAATAAGTAGCAAGGACAATCATCAGTTCAGCAATACATTAACACCAAGGCTCATAGTCTCTGCAAACAGAAGATAATCAGGTGCTGTAAATACTCATTTTACAAGCCTCATTAAAGTACTGAAGAGAGGATCCAACCAGTACTACCAGTGACATCCTCTCTCGTACATCACTGTCAACAATGGCCGTTAACAGTGATTTATTAAGGAGTAATGGAGCTGTAGGGAATGTGAGTTCCTTGTCTTTTGTGAGCAATTACACAGCCCATGTCAAATCGAAGCAACTTGACTAAGATGTAAGACTCTCAGCCACAATCTAAAAGCCCTTCACTTCACCTTGATAAACACCTGAAGGCCTTCTGATCTCACTTAGAGATTGGTGTCCCAGCTTCGCTACCTGCTGGCAGTGAATGTCCTTGTGCTTTACAAGTGCCTGGGTGCGAGTGGGCAGCTTGATGGCTCCTGTCTTGAAGGAAAACGAATGGATCACCTGTCTTTATTCCGTTACTCTGTTATTGGGTGAATGTGTGTCCTTCTTAAATCTATGCCAAAAGGCAGCATGTGCAAGGGTGATCTCAGAGATACTCTGTAATTTTGTTTGTCATGAATGTTTGATGTCACCACAGGAGGGCTGAATATGAGAGGGGGCTGGATTCAGGATGAAATGTCAAATAAGATCATGCTGAATATGTAATGCAATGTAAAGGTTACAGCACAAGGACAGGGGTGGGCGACGGAAAGTGACTCAGAGCCACGTCTGACACACATTCCCGGCTATGTATGAAATATTAGACTGATTGCTCATTAACATTAATATGATGCTGCATGTATGCATGAGGTGGCACGAATCATGTTTCGCTGATGGAGATTAATTGGCTCCTGGATAAATGAAGGCTAAGTTTAGTGGGGTTCTTTATCACCTTTTTTGCTTTCCAGCCTCATTCAATATGCCTGCGTCCGTAAAGGCACATTTACCGTGGCAATTTTTGATACAGTTGCGCCTCAGAAATGTTTGCCCCAAATTTACTGAAAGTATATGTACAACTTTTCTCATTGTCATCATTTGCAACCCTGTGGAACTCATGTAAGGCATGTGCAATACTCTGAATAAATCAACCACAACAGCTCCCACTCACACGTGAATTTGCCCCCAGTCATAGCAAGATATCAATGTTTAACTGGGCAAAATTACAGTGATTTCATAATTATTTCGAGGGAATGAATGTGGCATGAGGAAGAAAACTTCCCGTACATGTGTTACAGCCAAGTTGGTCAGCGCTGGAGGAGTGTGATTGCAGCAAGTATCTCCCAAGTTTTGAATCAGTGCAGATGTGCATTTGCATTTCAAGCTTGATAACCTTGATTGACAGACTGATAAAAAAACATTTTTCAAAGTATTCATGAACAGACAGAATGGGGAGATGGTGTGAGCCTGTGAAGAGCTCTGACTGCGAGCGCCGTATTAATCTGATTATCAGGGGAGACCTGCGCCTCATCTGAAATTCTAATATGAAACCAGTAGTCCTGTTAATGTTGCTGCAGATAAGCCACTAATTTGTTTGCAAATCTGATTACGAGTTAATTTATTCTGCCTTAATGCTGAAAGATTCAGCAGTTTGATATCAAACTGATCTCAGGGAAAAAAAAAAATTGAATCTGCCAGACACGAGTGAAATTCTGCCACTGGCCTCCAATCGTTGTTGCTGCTGTGTGTGTGTATGTGTGTGTGTGTGTGTATGGTATGTGTGATGCTGTCACTGCAGTGCATTGGAGGGCTGCTGAGGCCTCTACATCGCATTGTGTTAACTTCAGCTCCTGATAAATGAGACGATGATTACAACCCCCCAAACTAGGCCCTGGTGGCTACTCAACAGCTCCCCCGCGCCTGCTGTGTGGAGATGGAATGTCCTTTGACAGGAAAAAGCCCGGCTCATTGGGGCCTCTTGCAAACAGCATATGCTGACTAACGTCGCCGCCATCGGAATGGCATAAACATGCCGCCCGAGTGGACTGACAGGCGTAAACAGCTTCTGTCGATTACATCCTCGCACGTTTACAGAACAAACGTTAATGCGAGGAGGAAGAGAAGTTGCCATCTGCTATGAACACCGCCACCTGCACAGGCGTGGAGAATTGGATGCGTCCATGTATGGTAGGGCTGAACCTGATTGTAAGTGGGAGTGATGATGTAAGGGGAGTATGCTCTCCCTCACCAAATACGATCGTTGACACTTGAAAAATGTCCTGCGGTGAATACTGTGAGGTGTTTTTGCAAATATGTTGAGCTCAGGTTGTCGGTAAAGCAGGAACACGTTGAATCCAGGTTAAGATAACTGGAATTATCCATTCCAATGAGATTCTATGATTCATTCCCTCGTATCCTTTTTATTGGAATGTGACAACAAAGTGTAATCTCTGTAAGTAACCCACTCCTATTTGTGTGTGATATCCCAGTCCATGGAGAGCTAAGTGGGAGCAGCATTGCCCAACATTTTGAGCAGTCTTCTACAAACCACAGGATTTCTGGTTTGATTCCCACTCACACCGAAGCCAATCCAAAGTGTTTTTAGGGAAGACATCTTGAAGTAAGTGTCCAAGTATGTCCAGGACATTTCTGTGAGGCAAGCAACTGCTTACTGAGACATGTACATGAGTCAAAAGTGGCAGCAATTACTATCGTTGTGATTAGGAGTATCAACAAATAAGAAAGTAGCGCTTTAATTCAAATTAATGGGGTGGAAAAACAAGCAAGTAAGTAAACCTCAGCGGCTCAAATTTCCAATTAGTGTCTATGGCAGCTGAGTGACAGAGGGTGAATAGAAACAAATCCAGACACAGGAAAATTGCTCTGAATGATGTTTTGCATAGATTTTCTTGAGCGCTTTCATTGACTTCTCGAGGCAGGAACCAAACGCAGAGCAGGGATGTGTTTAGCGATAGTGCTTAATTGCAAAGTCCATTTGGGAAAACAGAATCCTGAACCCAACAAAGACAGGCACAAAACTTGAGGTAGGTGGGTCTTTAGAACCCATCAAGGACAAGAACAGGTACGCAGCATGAGGCTCGAGGGCCTTCAGAGCTCAAGGGCAAGAACAGGCAGACAGACTAGTAAAAATAAACCAGAAAATAAACCAGATGACAGAGTTTAACTACTTCTGGATTGACCACAACTACAGCTAAGCCCGTGAACTTATGACTTTGAACTTGATTGTTTTCAAGTACTCCAACTGCATTTGACGTCACGTAATGTATTTTTGTACCTAAAAATGATGGACCAATAGAAGACGGCGGTGCCTGGAACGGTTTGAGGTCGTGACTCGTGAATTTCAAACCCGTAAATTACCAGTTATGAGTAGTCTGGAGTGCGGTATTAATCCTGAGTACCTGGCCGCCCAAACTGTAAAACTTAACTCCACAAGGGGACAACAGAACAACACCTTCTCCCAGTAGAGGTCTTGGCAAACCATGGGACGTCATGGGACGTCATCTACAAGACATGTTTTCTACAAAGACAACAATATGCGAGTGCATGCACAATCAATAATGTTGCAACAATACTGGCGAAAATATCTAATTCATTGCATTATTTTCAGAGGGGCGCAGGTTAGCGAAACACTGAGCGCTGAGGTTCAATCCTGCCATGTTGAAGCTGCCATCTCACTTAAATTTTGTCCTGCCTGGTCCTTGTCAAGGTGATCAGAACAGACCATATGGAGCAGGAGTTTGGTTTTTATCTGAAATCTCTTCTGACTGCTCTTTCAGCAGTTTCTGACAGCGTGTTGATCATGCTGAGTGGCCAGAGCGGAGTCAGTCCAAGGAGAGGATAAAAGGCAGTTGGTGTAACAAAAGACAGTTGGTGTACAAAGTTGGCATATAGGTAAGCAAACAATATTACGCCTGCAACATAGCTTAACAGCTGGAGTGTCCCGCTGTTTCCATCTGTACCCCATCGATGTTGACAAACCTCTTGAGGAAAACATTGTGAAACCACATCTGTTCTAGATCAGCAATTATCTATTACATCCAATGTACTTCCATGCCACAAAGTCAGCAAAAGTGGACTGGGTGAGGAAATGTGAATGCGAGCAGCAGGGGTCCTCCTGCACAACAGGGCGGTGGTACAATCGCCATGAGAACGTCCCTTTGACGCGGCCATGACTCAGCACACTCAGGGTGTGACGCTAAAATGGGACATGCTGAGTGCAGGAGGCGATCGCATTGGGGAACCTCTCGGATGGACACGCAGAGCCGAGCCCCAATCCTCCCCAGAGTGCCACTGAAGGACCCTGCTGACCAACCCTGTGCGCCGCATATAGCATTTACCATTAGCGCACAGTGAGGAGTGACATCGCCGCGCTCTCGGCACAATCCTCCCTCCTCTTAAATACTTTGTTCCAGCTGTCGCGTTCTTGATTTAGAAAAGATTGGCCAGTGTTCTTTCAACAGAACATGCTGGTAGCACTTTCATCGCTTTTAAAGCATCTGAAAATTGATGGAGAATGAGTGAAACAAAGAGCAAATATTACCCTAAGCTTTGGCGCAGCTGACGTGTAGTTCCATTTGGCCCCTGCGATGTAAACATAAACCTGCAGAGATTGACTGCGGCTTAATGTCTCCGATGTGGTGGGGACAGGGATGTGTGGGGGTTCGCTGGCTGTGAAATCGTTCACACGGCCGTCTGAACTTTGTGCAGCGCAGTGCAGCCAAGTTCTGATGAAATGACCCTCTCGCTTTCGCGTCGACAGGCTGAATGTGGAGCAGAGCTGCTCCCGCTGATGCCCTGGAACTGTCAGAGCCCTTCAAGGACAAACAAGCTAAAGTGTCTCATTAAAGCCGAGTTACTTATGAAATGGAGTCAGAGCGACTGGGTGAGGTTGAATCTTTATTTTTGTTTTCTTTCCGGCAGTGAACTTTTCGCTAATTATTGCCGCTGTACTAACAAGAAAATGTCTAATGTAGATTCGTTACATGGGAATCAAGATCTGTCACAGATGGTGAAGATCGTACAAAGAATTTCTGCTGAATTTCGGTTGAGCTACGGCCCTGCAAAGGGACCCTGGCAGCCCCGAGGCCGAGTTTGCTCCTGGGACCTGTGAAGTGAGCTACTTTTCTGCTGTGGAGGCAACATGGCCTCCAGCGCAGCACACATACCTGGTTTGTATGTGTGCAAGTGAGAGTAGGAGAAGGGGAGAGAGAAAGGTGAGAGAAAGAAAGAAAGAAAGAATCAGCAGCTCTGTTCAACTCAGTGATTTACGCTGACACTGGTGTAGACCGTCCGATATGTCTGACCTGTCCAGGTTTCCCTGGTTATTGACTGTAGTGCTGCTCTTTTTCATGCTCATTGATATCTGGTTTGGTATCAAAATGTATTTAAGATCGAAAAAAAAATGTATATCAGGATTTGGGGAGATGGACAAATAGCAGGTGTACCCCAAAGTGTGCACGCAAAATGGTTTTATGGTAAATTAAGATTAACAGACCAAGTTCATGTAAAAGTTGATGACGCTGAAACCAAATCATCTCTGTCCACAGTTTGCAAAGCTGGCAAAGTGCTTGTTGTACATGATGCCCATTTCAGCGAGCTAAGAAAAGCCAAAGTGATCACTGCAGTATTCATGAAAGTGAGCTAAATCCTGACTGGAAAAGTCAGAGGACTGCAGTATGAATGGGGAGTAAGGAGAAAATCCTGCTACCCCCGGCGTCCATACACACACACAAACACACACACACAATCACACACGAGTACGCACACAAAATAGTGCTTTAATGGAAAAAAGGGGGCAAAATAAGGGTCTGCATATCTGGCATCAAAGACAGCTTTTTCAAATAGCAGTGATCAAATATTTATCAGCCAAACACTGAGCATAACTACGCAGAAATTCTTAAGCTGGTCAACTGCAGCTCACACACACACATATGCACACACATACACACACACACACACACTTGCATTGCCGAGCTGTTAATACTCCTCATTCAAAGTAGAGATCGGGGCTGAGCCTGCAGGCCAGATGTCTTTTTCTATTCCCACTTTCTGATTTCCCGCTAACTATGCTGCCTAATATGACATATTCAGAAATAGCACAAGCGCCCCTTTCAAACAGCATTACCTCATTTCAATCTGCTGAACCATTAACCCCGGTGTACCTCAGCTGCGAGCCCACAGCTGATGCGCCAAACCCAGGTTTGTTATTCCAAGCCACCAAACTGCTTGCACCGGGGCTAAAAGCTGTCTTAAACTGTGCCTCTTCTGCTCTCGAGCCAAGAGCCAAATGAGCAAAATAAATTGAGGCCTCACAACCATGGGCAATTTTTAACCCTGGGGTTAGCATGGCCTGGGGATAAATGTGTGTGCGCAATTTTCCAGAAGCCCTAATAAGGCCTGAAGCCATCATTTGGCCACATTCTCTGTAGCCCTCTACCTCCTAGTTTTCTGTTGTGTTGCATTGTGTGCTTGTTGATTTCCTGCACCATCGAGTGTTTTTCTGCTCTATATACTATCGCCCTGTGTGGTCGTGTTTCATTTTCATAACACAGTGAACCCCCCCCCTGCAGTCATAACTCACCATGTTATGACTGACTGTGTCAGAACTGAAACACCAACAGCGTGATATGCAAATATGGGTGAAAACCGCCGTCGTTCCCTTCAGATGCGACAGATGTGCGTGAGCAGGTGTGTGGGTGGGCACATTGAGGTGTTCCACGTTGATGTTTGACAAATGACATGTAGGTTTGTTGTGTTTGAGGCATTTTTACTGTTGTGAACTTCTGGCTTTGCAATTTTGAGATTAAAACTCAATAACAACACACTCTACTTAAGTGACTTGTTTCCTTGGTAGTTTTTCACAACACTGAGATTTGAACAGGCTCGGTGCCACCCTGTGCCATCGAAAGTGCTGTTTTGTGTCTGACAGGGACAAACACTAAGTGAAAGCACGCCTACTTGCTGCTGTTCTACAATTTATCACACTTCCTCCATCCTTCTATCATCAGCCACTCCCATTACACACCCCCACATTGGCGAGAAAGGATCTCTGCTCGCCTCTCCTGAGGTTTTCTCCCTTTCCTGCCACGTTGGTCAGTTCTGTCACTGCAAAGCATGAAGTAGATAAAGTCGATTTGGTTCGTCCATAAACTTAACACTCAATTTGCTTTCAACGATGGAACAGCGGCCAGCAGACGGTGTTGTCATCTCAGCAGGGTTACTGCTATAATTATGTCAAAATACGGCATTTATTTGGAGCGTGTTATTCATTATATGCAAATATGCAATATGTTTGTACTGATGGAGAGTATTTGGGCTTCACTGCCCATTCAGAGCTCCTTCTTGTGTCCATCATTTGCCCTGATTGTATGAGCTCCACTTTGCATTGTTATGTTGCTCTGGCTAAGAGGAGCCTGTCGGAGGCCAAAAAAAAGAGAGAAAAAACAGAAAATAATGACAACTTGACAGTGACATGCTGTTTAAACTGCGACTTCATCCTGCGTGGCCAGTATGAGGTGTGTGGTGAGCAGTGTACGAGCAGTCGATACACTGCGTGGTGTCTGCATCGCAATGAGCCGTCAGCCACTGCCTCCATTGACTATGCAAGACAAGCAAATCAGGCTCTGCCTTGGATATTGTTCAATCAATGCTCAGCAAATGTTTACGCGGTTGGAGACATTTGTTTGAATTAGATGTTTTTCAGTTTGCGCGGAATTACACGTATCCCGCCGCCGTGCCTCAAATCAGGGCCCGTGGTGCAAACTGCCTGCCTGAACTGTGCCTGTGAGCATGACTAATTCCCAGCGTTCTTGCCTGGGTTAAGCAGAATTTCTTCCTGCATTATTGAAAAGGACATTCCCTCTTTCTCTGTCTGTTACGCGTGAATACCCCGGGGGGTGGATTGATGGAGAGGTATTGGACAAAGAAATATTTCCCCCTTGTGTGTTTTTTTTTTTTTTTTTGCGCTGAGGCCAGTATGTCATCTCAATTTGCTGTCTCGTAAGACACCGTGTTAAACTTTACTAATAGAATGACATTCTAACCTTCCACATGACACTTGTAGCGTGTGCACGCATAGGCGCGTAGTGCTTGTGTGTATGTGTGTGTGTGTGTAATAACACTTGTGCCATTTATTTAGCAAGCTGATCAAAACTCCCTGTGAGACATTTATCTAAATTGTTATTAAACCTGGGCAAATAGAACTTCATTCATCCAAATAAATCTCCCCCCTCGGGGATCACGATTTTGATTAAAAATGTAAATCACATGAACACTTCTAAATTGGCAATCAATATCGCTCGGGTAATCAGAATTAATGCAAGTGCCAGCTGCATAATTCCATGAGAAAGCTATTCCTGTGTGGTCACATTGTAAAAGGCAAGGGGGAAAAAAAGGAGGAGCACAGTCGCACTAATGCGCCGTATATAACTATCGATCTCTGTGTACGAAGCTCGTTTCATGAGCTGTAACTCCACCCCGTCCGGCGATGAACACCGTGGAGGCAACCCGAATGATTCAGCAGATGCACAATGATATCCAGCCGCATAATCAACTGGCATCGAGAGCGTTCCCGCCTTCTCCGCTGGCGGAATTGGAGCAAGAGAGAACAGCGCAAAAGTCCAGGATGAATTCTCAGTAGATTGATGGATTAACGTAAAATCGATATTACATCCGCCTACAATTCCAATTCCATATTAGATTTAAGAATGTAGAGCACACGGGTATATAAGCCACAGCCGCTAGATTTGAATTGAAAATAAAGTTTGTACGTATACAAGCTGTATCTGAGTATAAGCCACAGGTTTTCATGCCGTAGCATGAGATACTTACACAGAAAGACGATAAACGGAAGATTTTCTTTAAATGTAGTTTTGATTTAAGACATGCAATTTTTCTCAAGCTGTGCCTATACGGCATAATCACAACACCAACATGACGGTAACAGGCGTAGTTAGAAAGTGAAACATCGCACTAACACAACAGTAACCGGCTTGGATAAAAAGAAAATGTTTTTGGCCTACCACACAATCATCGGTCGCTATCTTCACTGCCATTGTTTGCTGGTAAAAATCTACACATAAGCTGCACCAGTGTTGAAGCCACAGTGTGAAAAAAACGTTGCGGTGTGAGGTCACTTCCCACAGACCTTCCACTGTTTGAATTTGCATGAAATGTCCATTTTATTTGAGCAAAACCTGACAAGGATTGTGTGATTCAATCAAATACGAGAGTGGACCTTACGCTGGGCTCTCTGGACACCACCACTTTGACACAACGTACAGTGTTGTCCTCTCAGTGGCCTTGAGAGTGAGACCGGAAATTTCCTCTCCGTTCGTCTTGGCTCACTCCAGCCCATGAGGACCATCTGATAAGGCACAGAAAACACTTTCGGGAGTCGCTGCCACGCATCAGCCGGCCTGTTGCTGCGTTCGACTGCCAGTCAATCCAAATGATGTTGACAAGACAGGTTCATTTCTGCCTCAATGTGAAGTCACGGACAGAACCTCAGGGGCTGAGCAATGACAGACGGGCCACGATTTTTGAACTGAGGCAATATTGAAACGATATGCCTCGGGAAACTTCAGGAAACTAGATAAAAGTCCTCCAACTGAAGGTGGAAGAAAGGAAATGGAGCCAACCTGGACCTTTGCTCACTTTCGCCTGACATCTGTTGGTATCAGATTTCTCTTTATTTCTCAAGTTCATGCCACACTAAAACGCAGTTGGATCATGCACTTGTCCCTGATCCGATTACACTTGGACTGGATTATTCAAAATGAGAGATTCATGAAGCAGGAGAATGAAATACTGAGAAAACTCCAGATTATTCTTTCACACAAGGGGAAAGAAATAATGAACTCACTACCATGTAAACACCATTTGGCCTTTAGCAGCTCCTGTCGTCCCGTTAATGGTACAATTGCTATTGACAATGAATAAAGCGGCAGATACAATTCCGCTCGGAGCACCAGCTCCACTCGGTGGGTTGATGAGGGAGGAATGAGTGTGGGTGTGGATGCGCGTGTATGTGGAGTCATTAGGTGCAAAACCAGCGTTTGTGTAGTTTGTCTGAATATGTGAAATGGAATCTTCTTACCAGCGAACCACATGAACCTCTCTCGATCTTTTATTGCCATCACTCCATTGGTCAGAATCTCTCTGCGCTGCTGCTTTTAGCTTGGCAGCGACATGACTATGTGTTGCGCAGTAGTAAACACGTAAAACACTTTAAGAATAGTAACGTGTTAAAAATGGCGCCAAGAATATTTTTCACAACTTATTATTTATGGCACCAACCAAATTTGGTCTGAGTTTGCAACATTAAATCCAGTTACATTTCTGTTTCCATCTTCTCTTTGCACACATTCAGCTTTTGGTGTTGCTCCCACATGTCAACATAACTCACAAATACCCGCCGATGTCCACACACAGATGAGGACATTTTCAGCATTAAGTGCCACTTAACGCTTCTCTGGCTTTAAACTCTGAATCAGCCCTCTGAGATGGAGGGAGCTGGCAACCTTTTCTTGGACCAAAACCCCAAATGCGATTACGGGGATGTGACCTATGTGACAAATCATTCGCTCGACTCCATTCTCTTGCTGAAAATACGAAAGTCTGCTTGCGCCAGTGTGCAAGTCTGCATGTCCCAGCCTTGGTGGCCAGCTCCACCGATACTGTTTTCTGTGGCAAAACACGAATTGAATATCCAGTGGGAAATTAATCCATATTGAGCCTCAACCTGTTTTTCCCCAGGTCATCGGTCCCAGCTGGCCAGAGACGGCAGCCTCATTTGTGATTTCCGAGCTTAAAAAGTTCAGCGTTCTTTGACTACGAACTCCTCAGCCATCGTAAGCGAACCAGTATCCATATCTCGTCTGTGTCTTGCCCGTCTCAGCTGAGTCCGTCACACGGGCGCCCTGAAACGAAGCACATTTAATCATTCATGTCCCCTGCTGCATTGTCCATATGCTCTTTGTGGTTTGGAGCTGGCAGACTACTGGTGCATGTTTAACACAAAACCAATTCCATCTCCTGTTTCTACTGGCTGAAAGCCGTCCGGGCACGAAACAAGTTAGTGTGCATCTGCCTCGGTGCCTGTGCTTGTTTAGACAGTTTGTGAACTTGCTGACAAAATGTCCTGAATGCAGTAGTCAGGACGAGGCCTCAAGAGGTTTTGAATCAAGTTGAAGGCAAAGAGGAACTCTGGGCACAACGTCTCTGGCAGATCTCAGTAAAAATTCTGGCCCGCAGGACGGGATCGCGATGTTAAGCCTGCTGCTCAGACATTTCACCTTTTTATGATTTCATCCTAAAGCCTGTAAATCTGCAATGTGCCTCAGTTTATTATGTCTTATTTCTGTCTCTTAAATACGTCCTTTACTCCTTGATTTTTGGTTGGCCAGCCATTACGCCAATGGTCCCGCCAATGTGAAACGTTAACACGAACCTTAAAAATGAATTGTCTAGTCCGCCTTAACCATCCTCCTCTACGCCTTTTACAACGTACTCACTATTTCATTTGCAACGATCATTATATATGACAAACATGATATGTGGACACTGCCAGGAGACGAGCCAACAGGCTCATGTTCTAAGTTTTACCATCTTTTTTCTCTGCTTTGAATTTCTACTATATTGGGACTATTGGATTCATGGAATTTGGTTTCATTATAATTTTGATGTTGATCCACAAGGAAATAGCAGCATGCAGCTCAGAGAGGTGCATTTAGTAACTTACTTTTCCTTTAGGACACCTCAACAAACCATCAAAATTCAGAGTTTTCGATGACAGCTCTATCTCGCTTGCAGTTATTGTGCACTGGATAGAATTGTGTAAAAGCCATGAACCATTGAGCCATAGAACCACCTACGTCCCTCCCACCCTGTTTACTGCGTAGCTGCAGTGACTGTCACCTCCGTTGCCTTCCAAGGCAAACTAATTTCTGGTACAATCTCTCCAGTCATCTACACAGCTCTTGAAATTGTTAAGATTTTTGTCCACATTTGCAGGCAGGTGAACACTTGAAGCTGAAAGTAGAAGAGATAGTGAGGAGGAAAGACTTAAACACCTTGGATAAACCATTCAAAGCGATAAACCGTGTGCATGAGAGGTGAAGACCAGAGTGCAGGAAGGGTGCCATGGGTTGTGGAGAGTGTCAGGAGAGCTTTGTGATAAAAGAATAGCAGCTAGGCTGGAGGGGAAGGTTCACGAGATTGCAGTGAGACCTGCCATGATGTTTGGATAGTGGAGGTATTGGACAGAGGATGTTGAGGATGAAAAGAGCAAGACCACAGAGAAGGTACATGGATGTTGTTAAGGAAAACATGAGGGCAGTGGGTGTTTCAGTGGATGACTGGAGGGACTGAAAGAAGGTGGAGACGGATGATCCTCTGTGGGACCCTGTCAAAAGAAGCAGGGAAAGAAGTAGAGGTAGCAAATTCAGCACAAATTCTACATTGCAGTAATGAACTTGCAGTGAGATGTCACTCAAACTGAGAGATCCATTGTCACGTGGACTGATTTGTGGAGTTCATGGAATACATAAATGCAAATTTTTCATACTCACACCGTCAACACCCTCGGCTATGACAGACAGAGGGCAGACAGAAAAACGAATATCATAGTCATCAGAGGCCTTACACAACATAAAAAAAGTTATGATTTTTCCCTTTCCCTTTTACTTTTGATGCATTTCAATGTCGTCCAAGGCAACAGCACCACTGAATTCTCGATGAGAAGTTTGGAGAATCTCAGGGACTAGTTCTGAAAGAAATATAAATAAACAAACTGCTGCATTCATCTGTCACCAGCACATGACGGCTCCCATCAAGGGCGCAGCAATGTTCACACTGTGAATATTTTGGGATGGAATGTGCCCTCAAAATATTCTGAGAGATGCACCCAGGTTTAGGTTGACTTTTACTTCTCTTTTCCTACAACCCTGAATTATAGGCGGCCATATATCCATGTGAGCATCGCTGCACTGTTTCATATCTATTTGCCTATTGTAATTTTAGCGTTGGCAGCTCCTCTTAGCCCGCGGCAGTCCTAAGAGTTGCAGCGGAGCGCAAGTTTTGACCTTTCACGTTTGTTTTAATAAGCAGGCTGAAATCAAATCAAAGCGACTTCAAGTGAATGTCAATGACATTGTTTAAATGTACCAGGATTAAGTTACTACATGTCTGTTGAACGCAGTTCTGTTGAGCGCACCGTCAAAACATCTTTCTTAATGTACTATCCTTTCAACAGGATTTTCATCAAAGTGATATTTCCCCTTCGTGACAACATGGCTCCTCAAATATTCCCTTAACGTTACTTATTGCGCACAAGCTGTCAGCCGCCAGCTTTTAGACGCAAATTAGAGTTCCTCTCGTGCACATTTACGTCTAATGCACTCTAATGCCACATAAAGTGACGCCAGATAACGTGCGCAGCAAATGTGACCCACAGTCTGGCCCTGGGAGAAAAGAGAGCACTCAGAAAAGGAGCTCTGGCGATGCCGTGCTCACACACTCGCACGCACACACACACACACACAGACGCTGTAGCAGACATACTTCCACAGGCAGCTCGTCCCCATCCATCGGCCCCGGTCCCATAACTGTCGTTATGGCATTCCAACAGAAGTGTCCACCCAGCCAGCCGATCAATACGCCCGCTGCCTCTGGCCCACAGCAAATAATGGTATCATCAGCAGACCGGGGGGAGTCGATGTGGGTGGAAGAAGTGTGATTACACACTCAGTGTCATATTTTAGAGGGAAAATGCCGAGCGCACCGACTCACTTTTCCTGCTCCTGAATAAGAGGCAGATAGATGCATTTTGCTCTTTTGCTCAGAGCGGTTGGTGATTCAGAGCGGAGACATTCTGTCCGACACCGATGAGCCGCACATCCCATTAATGTCGGGACTGTTTTCTTAAATTCCCTTCCCCAGGTTGACCGGAAACACAATTTCAAATTCAGTATATAGCTTTACATAAGATATAAAGCCACGTGAGCGATGATGTTTTAAGAATGTTGATGTTTTTTGGGGATTATGGGGGATATGGGCAGATCAGGAACCACTAAACTGCTGGTTCCTCATGAACGGTTAAACGTGTCCTTGAGCAAGACACAGAACGCCCTCGATACTTATAAGAAGGATTGAGCAACTGTTTCTTAAACCGAAACACAAGATCTACGTGGGTGTCTACTTAGCGTAGTTTAGCTAAGCTTAATTTAGCTTATTTTAGTTTAGCTCAGCTTAGTTTAGCTTCGCTTGGCAATTACATTAAAAAAAAAAAAAAAATGCTCAGGCCCAGTGGGAGGATTATCTACTTCTGAACATTTATAGTGTGTCTGCAAACAATAGTATTGTATTTCACCTGTCCAGTTAAGTATTCTGTCTTCTCAAAATATTTTCTTGTTGAGTGAGTCATAAAGCGTCAATATGTACTTTGCGTCTTTACTTATTGTACCGTTAATGTTTCAAGATAAGCCCATGTACAGTATTTATGAGTTTAATAAATGCTCTTGTAGGCAAAAAAATGTTGTATCAGGAATCATTTATTGTCATTACAGCAATTGAATTTTGTAACTAAACTAAGGTGCCTGCATTCCGGTGTAAATATTTCAAATAGAGAAGAAGAAGAGGAGAGAAGAAAGAGAGTTTCTAT